>JAHBCN010002480.1:90885-106704 GCA_019359885.1 Listronotus oregonensis
CTGGGCGTAAAGATAAAGTAACAAAAAATCGACTGGCTATTATTTTTAGAAAAACATAGATAATTTTGCGAAGTTTGAAATTTCACGATAAAATTTAATCAAATTCACGAAAAAAAAACAAATAAAGGATTTGTTTTTGAAAGTTTCATTTTTCTCTGAGAGGCAACCACAAAAATCAACTTTTTAAATTCCAAAATGATAATTTTTATTACAAAAGTGTTCCCCTTGAGCATCTGGTATACATCACCTGTCGGGTCATTGACAGCTTGACCTAATGGCATACATTTTTAAAATTGTTATATTTGGTGGGGCTCACTTTTTGGATTAAAAAAAACATACAAATCCTAGAGCTACTACTGAGTAGTAACCGGTTAGTTCGGTTTACTACTAACCAAAACTAGCATAACTAGAACTAAGAACTGGTTAGTAGTAAACAAAACTAACCAAAAAGAAGATGCACTCTTTAGCCAACGTAAATAAAAATACACCTTATGAAAAATCTTACTAACGGTTTCTTATGTATTACAATAAAATAATAACACAGGTCCACAAAAAAAAGTGGTGTGTGCTGGATGTAGGAATAAGATTTTCTAGCGATTTTTTTTCGTTTAACATAAATCTATAGTCGAAATTGGGGGTTAAACAGCAAAAAAATCGAGAAAAACCCAAAAACCGATACGGTACATTTACCGGCAGAAATCTACTACCCCGGAATGTTTGAACTACGACTATATAAACTATAAGAGAAACAAAACATTTTATTAAACAAAAAATAGAGCTTGCTCAATTGTTCATATAAAAAGTTATATAAACATTTTTAATAAGATAAATAATAAAGGAGATATAAACAAAAATGTAATTTTGACAAAAAATTTCAGTCCAAAATTGGATTTTTTTTATTAATGCGATTTTTGCAGTGTTTCTATTGGACATTAATTATTTTATTTATTTGTATAACTTAAAATTTGCAAATAAAACAAAAAAAACATATTTTTCCAGCGACCTTGAAAAAATCCTGAAAATTTGTTTTTTTTTATTATAACTCGAAAAATATTGCATTTACAAAAAAAAAAACAAAATAAAATTAAAGGTATTGTAAAAATACGTAGTTCATGTCATATAAAGTTTCATGTATCTTTTATAGTTTTTGAGATATTGACGCTTTAAATTAAAAAAAAAAAAAAACATTAAATAATATTTGAAATGACGCCTTTTCTCAGTTTTTTGCTTTCGTGATTTGACATACATTTTTTTAAGGTTGGGTCGGGCCATAGGAGACAATGTCAATATTCCCTCGGAAAGTACCCCTTAATTTTGAGTCAATGAGCAAATAAGTGAGTCAATAAGTCAGTCGTCAGTTATAAAATGGGCAATTCTCAAAATCGAATATCTCAGAAACCACTTAGCATAACTCTTTCAATTTTTTCGTAGGTAGTTAAAATACTTATGTGACTTTACATGTCAAATCTCGTACCATTATGTGGAACGATAACGAAGTTATGATAGTAGAAAACCAGGCTGAAACAATATAATATCTTCAAGTGCATTTTAAATAAAATAAGAGGCTGATTACAAAGAATTAGCTTTAGTTTTAAACTATTTTATTGTACTTTTTGTTGTTGACAATGTTTGGTTTAGTTTTTGAAATATAGTACTCCGTCAAAAATATATACTCCAGTGTTATTATTAAATCAATAAAAAAATATTGCAAAAAATAATGCGTCAATGTTATTTATGAATGATAAATATTGGTCGATTTTTTGAAATGCATAATTAAAATAAATTATTAATATACAAACGAAATTATGTAGATTGATTTGTGAACTTGAACTTTCTGGGTCCTGGGTGGTTAATGTTGTTTTCGATAACGATGCATATAAAAAGCAGTAAAAGAAATTTATAGATGTTGATTGTTAGATCGTAAAAATATTGGAATTGCCTAATATCATTTATTATCTATATGGTGATATATACTTTGTGGAAAATTTCTACATTAATGGTATTTTTTTAAAATATTTTTTTATAATTTGGTATAAGTGATCGCTGCTAAGTGGTGTTTTTCAGAGTTGGAAACACCGTATTCTAAACATTGTCTGATTTGGAATGCACACAGAGTGCACTGGTTACAAGGAAGAAGCAAAGAAATTTGAAGGTTAAAGGAAGAACACAGCAATGGGCTATTCGATTAAAAAACATCCATCCCACTATGAAAAGAACTGTCATTAAAAGGTACCCTGATTCGGTGCAGTAACAAAATCCCAGCAATTTTTTTTAGAAACATCAGTATGTGCCATAAATTTAAGTTGGCAACACATTCAGATTTGGAGGAGAACCGAAGTCTTCTATTTTCGGGTGCGACGGTGCTTTTCTATTAATGTAATTTTATTAAATAAAAATCAATAAATATTTTTTTATTATTACAACCCAATATATTTTTTAGTTATTTTTTTAATGGCATGATGTGTCCCATGTCAATATCGATGGCCTAGTATGAAAACCTCGTACTTCCAGTTTTTTTAAAAATGACAATTTGGTGGTTTTTGGTAGAAAATTACGTGTTACCTGTTATTATATATAACTAGGGACCGGACATCGATAAAAAACCATTACAATTTCGATCTTAAAAGATATAGAATATGCCAAATAAAAATGCAATAAATAATTCAACTTCCTTTGGTATTTACGGTTTTTATTTTGATATTTTTATTCTGTGTGATTTCCTGTAGAATAATACAAAATACGTGGCAATAGTAAAAAATTTAGAAGAGTTTTCGCAACAACACAAGAATTAAACTATGATATTTTATAATGCGTTTATATAAATTATATAAAATAAATGTAAGTTAAAATAGACTTTTTGTCTATGTAAATTTAAAAATATTTGATTGCACCTCTATTAGGGTTCATATTTATGCAATTAATCCCACAAACATAGTTTTGTTGGTGGTAATGCTACTCTCCAAGTGCAGTACGAAAACTCTCCGGGCAGATTTGTTGTTGTGAACTCGTAAAAAACAGTTCCGTTACATCGGGTAAATCACAGGGTAAATCATATTATATTTGTGCCAATATAATTTGTTATGTTTAAACAGGTGTAAGTCTCTTACATGCAAATAAATAATGAGTACAAGTAAAAAAAATTAAGTTGGAGTAGCTCCTTCCATATTCTACTTTTTTATTTGAAAGAGAAGAGATGTTTTTATCTTTGAACGGTCCCACGAAGGCTGTGGCCCAAGCACTAACGTATCGTGGGTATCTTAAGTGTGGTGAGAGGAGTTTGATCACGGGCTTAAATATTTGGAAACTGGGAAGAAGGAAAACCTTTGCGGGTGCAGTTTTCATAGTCTGGCACTCTAGGGATGAAGGAACTACGAAAGCAGGAAATTCAGGCCTCTCTAGTTAAACGGTAAAAGGATGCATAAAAGTTGCTCCGTTGGGAGCTGCCAGAAGAGAAATTATACTGGAACTCCTCTAAGCAGAAGCCGTAAAAATGCGCATTAACCTACGCTTGGTTTTCAAATCAGGCTTATTGACTGGCTTAAGAAAATGGTGCAGTTGGAGTTTGGTGCAGAATTTGTAATTCTGAATTTATTTATACGAAACCATATTAAATTGAGCGACATGTTAAAGGTCCACAACATTTAGAAAATATGCAAAGTTTTCGGAGGCATCCAAATCTACAGAACGAGAACATTATGTATCAAACGCAGACTCTGCATGGATTTGTGTAAAGATTTTATTGCAGCTGATATTATTCTTCATAAAATAAATTATCGGTCCACAAGGACATTTTGGAAAAATACTACCAAAGAAAAGTACCAGACAAACCAATTCTGCATAAAACTATGTGATAAGGTCTATTTAAAAACTATGGACAAAATACGACACAATCGGAAGGAAAAAAGTTATGGTTTAGTGTCGATGGAAACCACTGATATCAATGGAAGATATGTTGCTAATATTATAGTTGCAATTTTAAGTTATCACGAATCTGAAATCAATTTAATTAACAGTAAATTTTCACAAATCAATAGTGGAATAATGACGAAAATTTGTAGTAGAAGTATTTCTTTACTACTGTCAGTCACTAGTATTTAGAAAAGTACTTTTTTTCTTTGGATAGTGCTGCATATACTGCTGAATGCAGGACGACAGTTAAAGAACATTTTCCCAAATTGCTTAATAGGGCATGTTTAGCTCATGCCCTACATAGAATATGCGAAATGGTACGTAACTTTTATCCACTTATTGATACTTTAGTTATCGAGATAAAAAAAGGTTTTCCTAAGTCACCTGCGCGTATTACGAAATTTAAAGATATGTGTATTAATGTCGCATTACCGCCATAATCTGCTATTATAAGGTAGGAATATGGCTATCAGCAGTTAACATACTCGTATAACCTATAAATTACAATGTGTAAAAAATATTATCGACAGTTTACAAGATAATGCTTTAAGTGTGAAAAAGTCAAAGAAGTTATAAATGCACCAAATGTTAAATCTGATTTAAAATTTATTTTGAAAATTTTGGATATCTTCCGGAGTGATTGAACAGTTATAAAACAAATGTCCACCTAGTGTCTTTATTTCATGTATTTCAAATTACTATAGACAAGCTTAAATCTGTCCCAATAAAATTGGTAACATTAAAATTTATGTACAAAAATCTTGGAAAAGAAATCAGGATTTTAGAAATGGCTATATTTTTGAGGCACTACAAATAAAAGAACTGACTTGTAAAATAATATTCGATTTACTCCAGTAGCTGTGATTCGAAAGAAGCTTTTTTAGACTTAGAGATATTTTAAATTAAAAAGAGCATTTTACCGAAACTAACTTTAAAAAGACGTCATGTAATGCAAATAAATTGTGAAACACTTCTATGTTTTTATTTCATATTTTTTAAATTTATTTATAATTAATATATCCTTAATACGCACGCCAATGAATTTACTAGACATAAAAAACGTATAGGGAACAAGCTCGTTCCGAAATCCGGCCCTATATATAACAGTTGTTACAAAAATTCCATTTGCGCAGTGCTACTCTCTACAGACAACAATAGGAACCACATATATCAGTTGCTCCCAAGATTTAGTGGATTTAGTATGAAGACCCTGTATATCCAAGGAAGATTGGCTGCAAAACATTTCGTGGGTGTTAGTTTAAATCCAAAACATGTAAAAATATTTAAATCTTTTTAGGCCAAATAGTGTAGCAAATCAATTTTTTGTGTCTCCTATAAAATTTATATTTTGTGCTGTAAGAGGTTTTCATACTAAGCCATCGATATAACTTTGTACTGAAGACTATACAAACTTTGCCAAGTAACTTACATATAGATTGATAGTTGGACACAGTAGACACGAGGAGCGTAAAACGCGACTGGTTTTAAATGTGCTTTTAAAATGGTTAATTTTTTTCCTACTGCGGTTAAAATCGTACCTTTTTTATTTATTCTTTAGTCAAAAACAGCCGTATAATTTTTTAAACGATTTGGCCGCTTAGCGAGGAGTTGAGAACGTCCGCTCAAGTTAAAATATTTATGGCAATTTAATTCTTACCTTGCATAGAAAACCGATCAGTTTACTTGGGTCATAATACTTTCGTTTTATACAAGATATTAGATATTACTTGCTACCGTAAAAAAAGCAACTTTTGTAAACGCACTTTTCGAAAGACAACACTGAACTGACACTATTGTATTGTAATTTACGTATTTACAAATAATTATAAATTTATAAAATATTGTATGACCCTAAAATAATAACAACCAATCTAAATTATAATTTTTACTTCTTGCCCCTCCCAATTTTTTATTTTTTACTTTAAAAATTTTTTTTTTAACAAGTTTTTTTAATTCGTTAAAAAATTTAAAATTTTCTTTTTTAGTCGTTGCTACCACGCTCGACTATTGTTAAACTCAAAAGTTGTGGTTACTAGTGACGGGAACGTTGTTCTACGATCCTACGATTGAAATGTGGAACTTTAAAGGTGAGTTTTAAAAATTACTACCTTGGAACTTATACTGGTACGTCCGCACGTTCCAACATGGGGGCGAGGACGTAGCGCGTCGCCCCCCAGGCGCTTTTTAAAGTTTCCCCCCTTTTTCAAGTATGGGTTTAATAGAATCTTTCGTCGTTATTCAGCATCCTCAACTTAAAAGGATTTAATATTTTATGTTATTCAACGCAAAAAACGTTGCTGATTCACGAGCTCCAAGTATGGTACATTCCACAATAATTCGTTTATTTCTTGACAGCAATAAAATTTAAATGACAACCCTCAGTGGAAAATCCAGTGATAACTAAGTTGCCTAACAAATATCTATTGCGGCACCGCACCTTTAAAGGTCAGGTCTGATTACCCTATTTAAAAATTTAGGTTAGCTATTTTGGATGCTCAATAACACATCAGAAAAGATCTTGACAAACTCCAAACGACTTTTGAACTAAGACGAAAAGACTCTGCTTTATATTTAATTGTAATTTGCCTTTAACCTGCATAATATACCAAAAAGTAGGTACAATAATAAATAAAGGAAATTTTAAGTCCGGACCTACAACGAATTATTGTGGAACGTACCCTACATAGAAATTCAAAACGATGAAAAAACAACGCTGCAGGCAATGATAAAAATGTATAAATTTGGTAAAAAAATGTTTTGATTAACATTTCTACTAATTATATGAGATTAATTTCGCTTTAGTTTGTTTTTTTTTTTAATTTTTAGACGATTCTATAATTGTAATAGTATTAGGAAGTTGAACTAAACTTAATGGCGTCATAGGCGTGCGCAGGGTAAAGCTAGTGTGGGTGCCGAGATAATAATAATAATTATTATTATTTTTAAATAATAATAATAAAGTTAAAAACGGCACTATTCCAATACGAAGGTAACAGGGTGATTCGTTAAGCCCATTTGGTTCTCCCTTTTTTAATGAACCCACTCTCACGCCTCTTAACTCCTAAGTATCGTTTTGCATTAGGAACAACAACGAAAGATGTAATAAGGCTGAATCATCTGCTATACATGGATGACCTTAAACTGAGGGAAAGGGACGGAAAAAATCAGCTCGAGCAAATGCTCAAAATTTTCGGGAGTTCTCCGGAGATAAGGGATGCTTTTCGGACTTGACAAATGCCGCGTCCTAAACTTTTAGAGGAAGATACAACCGGGTGCATTTAAATGCAAGACGGTAAAAGAACATCGCGGCAATGGAGGGAAGAGACCTATAAGTACCTGGGAATGAAACAGGCGAAAAAGAATCGACCAGCGAACAATGAAGGACAATTTTAACAAACAGTTTATCAGAAGGGTAAGGAAGGTGTCGAAAACTAATCTAAATAAAAAAAAATCTTTTAAGGCGCTTAATACATACGCATGCTCCGCACTCACTTACTCATTTGGTTGTGGAATGGAGTAAAACTGACATCGATAAGCTACAGAAAAGATGAAACACTCCTTACAAAGGCACACAAACATACCCCGTAGTGCAACTGAACGAACAACGCTTATGATATCTAGGAGGAAGGATTGGTGGATATAGATAAGCAATTAGACCAACAAATAATAAACTTACGTAATAATTTCCATAGACTGGCAGACTCTTCCCCGATACCCAAGCAATATGCGGAGCCGACGATTCAACACCGTTGCGACTGATGGATCGTGAAATCGCCGATATCATCAAACAAGACCAGAAAGCTGCCAGCCTGGTTGGAGAAGCCTTTTTCATGGACGTCACCCCAATGGGGTACCCAGGAAAATGTCGACAAGTTCGCTCGAACTACTGGCTGACTTCGGGAAGATGTTCCCAGGGCGAAGGCTTCTTATTGGCTATACAGGACCAGGTTATGCCAAGGAAAAACTATCTAAACTATCGTTAGAGACCCGTCTTAGAACGTCTAAACAGAAAAGGATTCAAACATCGGAGACAATCCAGCATATAACGGGGGTTGCCAAGTATTTGCAGCATCCCGGTATAAGGAAAGGGGCACATTCAGCAAAAGATACTCCATCAACAATTGGGAAGCTAAAGCTTTTATAAACTGAAAAATTCCTTACTACAAATATTCTCCTGAACCGGGGAGAAATACAATGGAAAAGATTGGCAAGTAAGAAACCTAAACACAAATAAGAGGACAGTGGGAATGAATAACGTCAAACGATCCCCCCTAATTTTATCAACAATGGCATTATATCAAAGGCCCCTTTTTCAAAACATCAGGGACTAGGCCTCGGTGAACATCGGTTAATATGAAGGGATTTCTATTGGCCCTCGGACGGGGGACAACACGGAAAGGGTTCCCACAGAGCCAATCCTTTTGATATCTAAAGATGTCACGGTATGATGAATGTTCCCCTAAAAAAAGGGGGTGCAAAGCCGGTGGTTGAAATCATAATAAAGTTAATAAAACTGAATAAGATAAAATTTTATACATTTCAATCAGGATTTTTATTTTTAAATCGAACTCTATCAAATAATATTTTAAATACAGTAATCTTTTTCAGACTGGTGGGGGTGCCACGGCACCCATGGCACCCACTGTGTGCACGCCTATGAATGGCGTCCTACATTTTGTCAGTAAATATGGCGCATTTTTACAAAAAGCTCAAAGAGATATTTACTACATAAGGTGTGTTTGAAGATTTGCCAATTTACTGCAAGTAGCGGCCACTACACTTTTATCACTTTAAAGTCTATTACCATTAATTAAGTTGAATATTTGTTGTAGATGTTTCAAAGTATAAGGGTGTCCCGAAATCTGGGCAACGACATTTCTAGGGTGTATTCTAGATCGCAAAACAAGACAAAAATTTCATATGAGGCAAAGATGGTTTTTTTTAGTCTTTGCTATAAATTGTGTTATTTTTATTTAAATATTATCAACTGCATTACACTGCACTAAACCTGACGATAAAGAGCTTAAAATTAAGTATAGATAGAGCCCCAGTTACCTATTTGCCCTAGGGCCTCTGGTTACGTAGCTACGCCACTGATTATAAAGTTAATAGATATGAATGTATCGATTGTACTTTTGTACAGTGGTTAATTTCAGTGGGAACGCAAGGGAACGGCGTTCCATTACCTCCCAAGAGTGCCGGAACGCAAGGAAAGGCACGTAACTCTAAAACTGCGATAATGTAATGCGGGCCTAAAAATAAAACAGTGTTACTACTACTAGCAAAAAATTTGATGGTTTAATTTAACATTAAGGCTATTAAAGCTTTTTATTTTTCTGCCTGTTGTCATTAAACATTTCCTTTCTTTTTCAAGAAGTGGGTTTATTTTGAAGGTATATAAAAAATTACAGTTCAAGATGTACATTAAAAATCTATATATATATATATATAATTTGCTAATTGGATATATTTATATGTGGGTAGGTATATATATATATATATATATATATATATATATATATATATATATATATATATATATATATATATATATATATTATTTATTTTTGTTTTACTTCCACGTGATTCTGAAGTTTGGCGAGTTAAAATCATGAAATTTGGCACAGTGGTAGTCTTTAAAATGGTAGAACCTATGAACCCCTTTTTTTTTGAATTTCGCCCCGGGACAAAAATGGGAACAAAAAGTTTTTTACCGTTAGCCGTACGGAAGGCGTCTTACGGAGACAGAGGCTACTTAATATTGTCTCTCGCCTGGCGGAGACAGGCTTTTCATCTAGTAAATTATAAACCTTTACTAGTTTTTCAGAAAATATTCGAAAACATCTGTTTACGTATTGATATGCAATAATACTACTGTAGTGTATACAAATAAAAATGTAAAAAAGGCTTTATTTGTTTTTATTATACCATTTATTCAAAAAAGGTATATTGGTTATTGTAAGCTTTATAGGTACAAAATGGTTGGAGCAAATCGAAACAAGTTTATAAGAAATTTAGAGTAGGCACCGAGATGTTAACGAGGTGGGGGGAAGGAATGTCAAACTAGGCCTTATTAGAAAATAGAGAGGGTGGTTTTTTAAAATAAATTAGAGTTTCCACACCTAAAATTTTAGAAATTAAGCACTGCTTTTGTACCTAAATGTAACTCAAAAGTATTAATATATCAAATATAATTTTATCCGTACTTATCACTTTAATTCAACGCGCAAATAAATAAAATAACAGCTAAAACTAAAGAAAACTTACTTTGAGAAAGCGTTCCTGTTGTTCTCCAAAGTCTCCTGTCTCCCGGCACCACTACGGTAATAATCCAGAGCGTTCCGAGGCAAAACTTTATAAGCGTGATCTTCAAAGTCCTTCACGCACACCAGGTCGTTCATGTTGCGGAGAGACTTTTGCGAAATTTAATGATTATTCAAAGACGTTAAAAAAAGTTTGACCTATCATTGGTCAGAAATTATGTTAAATTACTGCGATAAGGAATATCATGCAGACTTTATAACTTTTTTCCGTGTTATCGTCAGGGTCGGCTCGGGTAATTAGTCTCAGTAAGAACTTTAAGATGCTTTATCTCATTAAAATGTATCCATTAAGATACAACCAGGTATACTTCGTTTGTCTATAATAGAGCTCTTATGGTCCGGGAGCCAGCGACCTTTTTTGATGACCAAAACCACAAAAGCTAAAAGTATTTTCTACGCTTTATTTGGTATAGGCAAAGATAATACTACTACGAATAGATGGTTCATTTAAATGGGGGCGTTTTGAATCAGTTAAAAATATAAATGCGAATAAATTAAGTCGGTAACCCCTCCCCAGCCGGCAAAAACCCTCGACAATTGCCAATCTAACTCCTTATTCGGAACACGAAGTAGCGAAAGGGGGGCTAAACGATTTTGTTTTTCTAGTCGCGTTTCATCACGCCGGCCTGCCGGCAACACTGTTTAACTTTCGTTCAAAAATAGCGCGAAAATTTCTGATGGACATCGGTGCGTTAGCCAAAGTCCTTGGGGTATCAAAAATATAGCATTAATGGTTCATCTTATCCGTAGTAGATTATCTTTGGTAGTATGAATGGACCTCCCCGCTCCGCACTTCCGGGGGTTTGTGGGCAACCTCCACACGTAAAATATTAGTAAAAAAAAACTTATACCACAAAAGCTGAGACTTTGTTGAGATATTCATTATGTTATAAACAAACGATAAGACGGATCCAGCTGACTTTAGGGTGGGGGGGTCAAAAAAAAGTAAAAAAAATGCATTAAGTTAACTAATACCACAAAAGCTAAAATTTGGTTGAATAATGGTTAAGTTAATAAGTTAACAAAAAAAAACCAGCTTCGTATTTAAAGGAGGAAAAGTGTCCAGCTGATGCAGTGCATCGTTGGGGGGGGCGCGTTGGATCCTTAATTGCATCAGCTGGGCCTCTTCCCCCACCAAATATAAATGGATATTTTTTTTCGTTTAACTTATTAACTTAGGTATTTATTACCAAATTTCAACTTTTGTGGAATCAGATATCTATACATTACTAAACAAACCAGTCCATCAATTATTGGTTCATATAGGTTTCCTGCTGAAAAAGAGAAGATAATGAAAAATAGATTTTACTATAAGTTATATAAGAATATTTAACTTTTATTTTATAATGTTTACAAAACAGAAATATTGTGTTTTTATAAAAGGGTAAGTTAAATAAATTTATTCTCTTGTGTTCCGTTGATCCCGTCAAATTCTTTTTCCCTTTTTCATGGTCGCTCAATCAATTAGATTTTTTTTATCATCTGCAAATATATAATAACAATATATTAAAAAGTTACATATTTCTAATAATTAACCACGCAAGCGAAAAAATTTTAACAAAAATTTAAAAAAGTATTAATTATAAATTTTAAAATTTGTATTTCATTTGCAGGTTATATTGGTTTTCTAAATCCTTGACAAAGCCAGATTTTTAAAACTTCAAGCCCACAAAAAGTTTCTTCAAAACCCCAGTCCCGAAAATCGACAGGCAAACATCAAGCAAGAAATCAGTATAATCAGAATCTCAGAAGCAAAAGACCGTTTTAACAATCGAATAAAAGATAAAGTTCTCTCTTGCTCAAATGGCATTAAAGCTTTTTGGTCCTTTGTCAAAAATATTGTAGAACTTTTTGCACAAATTCTTTTCCACCCCTAATATCTAAAGATGGAATTGTCTCTACCTCCAAAGGAAAAGCCGAACTATTTGCCAAACAATTTGCTGCCAATTCTACCTTGATCCTCCTATTTCTTTCCTCTTCCAACAGTTGTCCCTGTTTCTCAAAAAAATGTCCAATATAATTTTAAAGTCAAACAGATTAAGCGTATTATTTCTTTCTTCTCTTAATACTAAAAACCCGTCTGGGTTGGATGGCATACCAGCAATCTTTCTTAAAAAAATGTGCTCCCGAGCTTGCACCCATCTTAACTCGCCTCTTTCGAATCTGTTACGACACGGGCTTTTTTTCCGAGGGGTTTGAAGCTCACGTATGAACCTGTCCCCAAGGACCCAAAAAAGTCTCCCTTCTAACTATAGACCTTATCTCTTCTTTCAGTTGTTTGCAAGGTAATGGAAAAATTAATTAATTTCCAAATCTTAAAGTATCTGGAAAAACTAAGATCTTACATGATAGACAATATGGATTCCGTCACAGTAGATCCACAGCTGATCTTCTTTCCTTTGTCTCACACAAACTGGAACAAGTCCCTTGAGTTTCTTGGTGAACCCCCGGTCTTGCTTTGCCAATCAAATCTTTCGATCAGGTCTGGCATTGATGGGTTTTAACAAACTTCCTTTTTACGGTCCCACCTAAGCTTTTCTTGTCTTTCCAGTTTCCTTTCTAATCGACGTATATCATTGGGGTAGATGGTCATTCCTCCAGCTTCTAAATTTGCTGGGGTGCCCCGGGCTCCCCGTGCTAGCACCCACGCTGTTTCTTCTACCATCAACGATCTTCTCTCTTCCACAATCAATCCCATTCATAGTTTTGGGTGACGAAGTACCCTCCACTCTAGTATTTTAATTTCTTAAGCCACCGTGTAATTCTGATTTTGAAAACAAGCGCAGGTCAATGCAATATCTCTTTCAAACTTATCTTGGATTGGGGCGCCAAAAAACTGTTCAGTTTAATGCCTCAAAAACAAGTCATGTTCGCTGTCGCGAAAAAAAATCTGCAACTCATCCCTACAAAATGAGCGGCCAAGTTCTCGAACAAAATTGTTTAAAACCCAGGGCGGCGTTCTTTTGAGAAAACCTCGGCTGGCACAAACATTTCATCCATAAAACCTGGCTTCCGATTGGATTCCTCTTTCCCCAGCCACAAATATTTCTCTTCTTCCTGCCACTCTTGTATATATCCCCCAAAACAGACCCTCTTTGGAATATTGTTCTCATGTCTGGGGAATGGCGTCCCTTACAACATTAGCATTCTGGATATTCAAAAAAGGCTGTTCGTCTTATTAAGGGGTCCAACGCTCACGAAAGGCCCTCTTCTTGCCCATTTTGTCCCGGGGTGTGGGGATCTGTCGCTCTTCATAGGTATTTTCCGGCTTCTGCTCAAAATTTGGGGTATTTTCCCCTTTTTGGCGCTCCCAACACAGGAATTTCGTAGTGCAACTTTTTATCCAAAAGTTCAGTTAGAGAGGCCCCGAACCCCCTTTCTTCGTTCCTTTATTCCTAGAGTGTCAAGACTATGGAACCTGCCCCGCAAAGTTTTTCCTTCTCCTCCCAATCTCCAAAAATTTAAGTCCCATTGAACAAACTCCCCCCTCACCACACTGAAGACACCCACGGTACGTTAAATTGGCATCAGCCTTCTGGACTGTCCCAAGATTAAAAAAAAAAAAAAAAAAATGTACACTAAAAAACAGTTTGGATTTTTTTTGAGCCAGAAAGTATTTTTTCCAATCTGTATACCTTTATTTATCCCAAATCAACCTCTTTGGAATATTGTTGTCTGTTTGGGGAATAGCGTCCCCTTCCCAACATTCTGGACTTTTCAAAAAAAAAGGGCCGTTCGTCTTATTAATATCCAAACGCTCCGAAAGGCTTCCTTTTTGATGGCTGTTTGGGATCTGTCGCTCTTCTATGGTTTTTCAAACTTCTCCAGAGTAGTTGGCCAGTAAAATTCCTTCTTTCACCCTCCCAACGAGGGCAACTGTGAAAAACCCTTTTCCTTTAAAAGTTTGTTAAAGGCCCCCGAACTTCGTCCGCTTTCTTCTTTCTTTCTTTCCGTAAAAATTTCAAGACTATGGAACCTGCTGCCGGGGGTTTTTTTTTCCCAATCTACAAAAATATTTAAGTCCCGTGTGAACAAACTCTCTCTTCCAGGACACCCACGGTACGTTAGTATTTTTTTTAAATTTCTAATATTACATTTAAAAAACTTATAAAAAAAAAAAGATGTAAAAACGTGTAAATTGGCAAAAATTCAAAAAAAAGGGGCAAGTTTAAAAGGTTTTTTTGGTACTCGCATTTCTGATTTTTTAACAATTCATTGTAGATGTTAATGAAAAATCTTAACTTATTATAAATATAATAAAATGGCCTAAATTAAAACTTTTATTCTATTTTCTGGGAAGTTCAAATTTTAATTAAGTCAATGAGCCAGTCATTAGTCTGGTTGGTAAAATTGGATTTCCCAAAATTAAATTCTTTGAATCATTGACATAACTTTAAATTTTTTCCCAAATAATTAGAATCCCGTTTTATTTGCACACCAAATTTCATCCTTTATGTATAACGGGGAGAAGGTATGACGGGGGAAAAATAAAAACTGAAAATATCTTAAAATCACACATTCATGGGTTGGGAAGATCTTGGCCTTTTTGGCCTGGATATTATCTAAAATTCTAGTATATTAAAATATTCAATTTATTTAATTTTTATTTTAAATTTATAAATTTCCTTTTATAACGGGTTTGCCCCGGGTGTGAAAATTTTAATAACTCTTTTCTTCCTTTCCCTTTTTTTTTATTTGAAACCTGGTAACACTGTACAAGCAATCATGGTATGTTATGATTGTTGACATATTTCCCGAGAATAGGATGGTCTTTAAAGGGATTTAAAAAATATCAAAGATCCCCAAACTTTTTTTTTTTGTGTTTATTTAAAAGCCGACTTTTTTCTGGGGGCAGAGGGTTTAGAACTGTGGATGTCCTTGTGCAGTTTTTCCCGTGGGGTGTCCTACATCTTACTATTAAAACAAGGTCCACGAAAATGAGTTTTGTTTTCTCCGAAAAATGTTAGAAATTTTCATAAACTGTTTAATTGGAATATTTAAATAATAAAAAAAAACACTAAAGATGGAAAAATTTTTCAGATACTTTTTTGTTCTTATTTAAAAAAGAAACAAAATGGCGTTTTCTAAATTAAAATTCGTCAATTAGAACTGGAGATAAGCAAATTTAATGCAAAAATTTTGCTAAATAAAGTTTTTTCATAACGGCTTCTATTTAACGTGAAAGTCCCCAACTCGTTTTTTAAATTAAGGTCCGCAAAATGAAACTGATAGCCCCCCAAAAATTATTAGAAAAAAAAAAACAGCCCCCCCCAAAGGTTATTTTTCAAAAAAAAAAACAGCATAATTTGTGTATAACTTTTTCAACTAAAAATATTTAAAAATATCATGACCGAAGCTTGTGAAAGACTTTTTGGGGCCCCCCCTTTTGGAAGTCCCCGAAAAAAATGAAAATTTTTTTACCCCAAAAAATTCTCCTTAAATCCAGTAGCCTTTGGTATAAATTTTCTTGGGTCCCATTTTTACTTTTTTTTTTTAAAAAAAAAATTTTCCCTTTTTCCCAAAACCCAACTGGGCCCCCGAAAAAAAAATTTGGGGCTTTTTGTTATTTTTTTTGGGTGATTTCCTA
>JAHBCN010002481.1:0-91229 GCA_019359885.1 Listronotus oregonensis
GTAAGGATTTTCAATAATTTTGAAAAAATCTTAACCTTTTGAGCTTGGCCTCTCGGCCTTGCCCCCCAACATGTAACTTTTTTAAATTTTTTTCTTTCCAGACTTTTTGCAAAAATTCAAAGTACGTTTGAAAACCCCAAAGGTGAAAGAAAAGGGGGGTTTGCAAAAGGGGGACGATTTGTTTTAAATGACGATTTTGGGGGGGAAAGTGACATCGTTCCGAGGATAGGGGGGAAACCGAGTCCCAAATAACAGAAGCTGAACCGATAAAATGATAAAAAACCAACTACCATTTTTTTGGGGAAAAGATGGTTCCGGGGGAAAAAACCTTTAAAAAGTGTACTACAAAACCTACAATTAAAACTCACTTACCGATTAAAAAGGAAATGCGGGGCCCAGGACTGCTGTTGCCCAAAAGGGGAAAATTTTTAAGAAATTTAAAATGATTTAAGAACACAAATCGTACAGACTATCGAAACAAATATTAAAAGAAAAAACAAAACCCACGGATTTTCCCCAAAATTGGGGTTTTTTATTGGGTTGCTGTTTTTTCGAGCTCAGAAAATCGAAAAAATCTAAAAGGAATTGGGGGAAAAAAAAAGGTGATGGCTTTAAAAAAAATTTGGGGCCGGATGAATATCAAAGATTTAAGACGTTGTTGTTTTTCTTTTTATAAAAAAACCCCCAAAGGAAGAAAAAAAAATTTGATGACCCCCCAATTCGTGTTTTTTTCAAAATTTTAAAAGCTCCAAAAAATTTCATTCCTGGAAAAACAAAAAATTGGCGTCTTGGTTTTTAAAAGGAAAATTTTCCTTTTTCGGCAGTATATACCATAAAACCAAAAAATAGGGGAAAAAAATTTTCCCCCTTGTTTTTTTAAAATTATTACCCCATAATATGGTTTTATGGGAAAGCAGCCAAAAAGGGGCCCCGATCACAACAAACCAAGTGATGGGGGAATGAAGGGTTGACCGTTGTCTGGGTTGGACGCAACAAACAGCTGATAACTGGTTTACTGAAAGATCTGGTTGATGACCAAAAAAAAAAATCTAGGGGGGTCTATAAAAAAATAAAAACAACTGCCCAAATAATTTTTGCTACAAAAAATGACAATTTTCAACCTGTTTGGGTTTTAAGGAAAAGGGTTTTATTTCCCCCGGGTAAAAAAAATTAAAATTTTCTATCAACCTTCATAATGACAACACTTCGATCTTGACTCCGGAGAAAAAAAAAGGGAAATTTTAAAACCTTTTATAACTCACGAAAGGCGGGTTAACCCGAATAAAATTGTTCATTTAATGTATCCCCAAATTTAAGCGTTAATGATAATTTCTTTCGTCAAATGTGTTATTCTCTCAAGTAATTTACCACTGTAATGATTTAACCACTGGGAAGCTGTTCTAAAAAAATTGGTCATGAACTAACAATTTGGGGGAACGAAAAAAAGGTTTAATTTGGGCCCATCGTGCAAAACATGAAAAAAATTTTGTCCCCTTTCTAAGGGGGAAAAAAAAAATTACCCCGAGAAAAAACGATGTTCAACTTTTTTAAAAATTTTAAAAGGGGGTTTAAAAATCATAATCGAAATCCCCCATATCTATTTGCTTTCCTCAAAAATGGTTTTTAAACGATGTTTTTTTGAAGGAACGACGATCTTCCCCCAAGATGGTTTTTTTTCCTTTGGTTTCCCTTTTTCTGTTTCTATAAAGGATTATAATTTTCATAAAAAAAAAAAACTAGTTTTGTGTTCAACCTTTGTTTTTTTAATTTTTTCTTTTTTTTTTCTAATACTTTAAATACCTTACTTAATCTGAATAAAAATTTTAATTTAAAAGGTTTTTTTTTTTTTTCTAAAAATGTGCCTACCAAATTTTTTCCCCCAACTAATGTCAAAATATTGCGCCCGACGGAAGGTTAAAATGCATTTATCTCGAAAACAGTTGCTTCTAGAGACCTAAATGAAGTATATGTTTTTGACGCAAAAGGTGTAGTTTTCTTTTTTTAAAAACGGCGAATAAACTAATTTTAAAAAATTTGCCATCAAAACCCCGGTGGGGTAGGTAGCTAGCGCCCTCTACCCAACATAAAAAAGTAGGGACAAATTTAAATTTCTCGTCTAAAGGAACCTCAAAACCCCTTTTTTGGACCCTATGTTATTTGGTTAGAAATTATTTAAAAAAACCCCAAACAAAATTAAAAGTTTAACACCTGTATTTTAGTTATTTTCAACTTTGGGATAAGGCGTTTACGTTAATTGCATTATTTCGACCTAAGGAATCTGCTGTTGCTCTGTGTCCCATTACTTCTGGGACACCCTGTATATATCGAGGGCTTCATGCCAGAAGAGCGTATCCACCAAATGGCCGACTTTGAGATATTTTGCCAGTGCATTCTAGTCGTTATGGAGTACAATGTCTCAAATTTTTATGGGTGAAGCTATAATACTAACTGAGATTTAGAATGATAACCTAGGGGCTTATAGCTGTTATGACACAGTTTTGTCACGGCAAAAGGGCGTATGGGACATACGCCCTTTTGGAACTATGTTAGATGCAGTGCTGTTGAAAAAGTGATGGAGCAGAAGGGCGTATCCGCCATAACTGTGATGGAATAATAGCATTAAAAGGCATCTAGAAGTACCATTCACAAGTCATTAAAGCATTTAGAGATAACTAACGAATTTTAATTGATCCAGAACTTATAAATAATTTAAGGCGTACAGTGTTCTATGTAAAGATTTTTAAAATGAAAATTTTAAACTATTAAAGCAGCAGTGGAACAAAAAAAAAATTTGATGTATTTTAAAGCTGTAATCAACATTATACATTCATTTTTTTGTTTACTCTTGCAGAATTATTTTTAGTATGTTTACTGCTGCCTATTCTTATAACATAGATTGTATTACCTATGCTTAATTATGTTTTCTTTGAGAACAAAGTTGATTGTGGAGAATTTCTTGAATTTAAATCCTATACCATTAAAGTGTTTAAAAACAAGAAAATCGCAGAAGACTTGACACGATTAAAGTGGACAGAAGTTAAATGTTTGAGTATCAAGGTAAAAAACTCTTTTTTTCAAAAGGGGTTTGGGAGGAATATAGAGAGTTGATTTTCGAAAACCCGGGAAGCTATCAAATTAACACCAATAAAAATTTGCAGGCTCACCCCCAAATCAAGCTTAAATGAAATTCAACCGAAATAAATCGGTCCCAAACCCGTGTTAGAAACAAATTCCAATTACTTAAAAAGCAAAGTATAAAGACTTTCAGGATTTTTTGTGTGAAAAAGGTTTTCTGATGAGTATCTGGTTTTACTCCCGGCAAAACGACAGAGGGCCTGGCCGAAGCAAACTCTATCAAAAAGTGTTAAAAACAAAAAGAAAGCAACCTTTAAAAAATAAGTTATTTTTGTAAGTAGTTTCCTCTTCATGTTTTATTTTTTCTACCCATGCTGAAACATTAACAATTTGGTGAAAACCCAAAATATTTAAAACATAACTGAAACCCTCTGTATGCCCTTAAGTGTTTGGTCAATTTTTGCTAATTAAAAGGGCGTATGAACCATAATTCTTAAATAAATAAAATTTCTCATTAAATCTTTGATATTATAAAATAATAATAAAAAAAATAAATATTATTAAAATTATTAATTTTTAAAATATTTAAAATATTAAATTTAATTTTTTAAATTTTTTTATATATATTATTATAATAAATATATGATATAAAAATATATATATATATATATAAAAATATATATATATATATATATATATATATATATATATATATATATATATATATATATATATATATATATATATATATATATATATTATACCCCCGAATATTTTCTTATTTTAAAAAAAGCAAATGGGAATCCGTCCTCGTTTTGGAATATAAAATTTTTTCTGATATTTTTTTCGGCAAGTGGACTTCAGTGGTTTCCTTTGGCCAGTTTTTGGGGTAATCGGGTGGGTTGGGTTTTCTGACAAGGGACCCCGTTGATACACGCCGAAAACTTCGATTTAAATTTGCGTCAGGGTTTTAAAATAGTCTTGTTTAATTTTCCTTGCGTTAATTTCACTATAAAAAGGCAATATGGGAAAAAACCCCAAAGGAATTTTTAATTAATTTTAAAGTTTTAATTTTTTGAAATTAATTTTTTATGCATTCCCTTTTTTTTTTTAATAGTTTTTTTAATTTTAATTTTATTATAATTTGAATTATACAGTTGACAACTCATAATAAAACAAAATAAATATAAAATATTGATTGGGAAAAAATTTTTATAAAAATTAAATTTTTAAAATTTTTTTTCCTTAACGGCCATTTTAAATATATGTCTATAAGTTTTTTAATTCTATATGACGTCAGGTGTTTGTCATGTATTTTTTAGACACCTTAATTTAGGAAAAATTAATGAGTGATCTAAAAACATATTTTTGTTGTTTGTGACAAAAATTTAAAATTAATTTTTTTGGTTAAAATTTTTGAAATAACAAAACATGTACAATGTCACAACGCAAATATAAATTTATCCACTTATTAAAAAAATGTGAAACAACCTTCTTGTATATATTTTTTAAAACCCTTTAAAGAGTGCATTTACGCTACCCTTAGGGTCGGGCAGACGCAGAACGGTGGGCGCAGACTAACAAACTCCCCTACCCAATTTTCGTATATGCATTAAAAATATTTATTTATTTCGGTTCTTCAATTCGTATATCGATGTGATGTTTCGATTGCAAGCCTACAGGAGATAACGTTTGCTGAACCCAATTGGATCCAATTTCGCGCAATTGACTCTAAGAACACTTACTAAAATAATTTGAAATAGAAACAAAAGAAATACGACATAAAATGTATTATTTTTAAAGCGTGTCATGTTTTTTGATGCATTTTAATAAACATAATTTCTTATTTATTTTTAGTAACAATAAATATTTAATATGATTAATTTGCGATTTAAATTAAGAAAATAAAAACGGTAACAATAAATACCAAATGCCAAGACACAAAAATCATACTCAGTCAACTTAGTGTTCATTGAACTTTTAATATACCTGATGAAGTAAAACATATAATGACCAATTCTGTTGTTACTCAAAATTAATATAGAATCCTTTTTATATAAAAAAATCGACCCTTTTCAATAATAAAAAGTGTACCAATTGCTTCAGTTTAAATCCTTTTCCTAACAATTTCTTTAGAGACTCGGAAAAAAAACAACTAGATGACTATCACATTTTCTTAAATTTGAAAATCACAAATATGGCACCTTTGACACCTCGTTTGGATAACTTTTTAAAGGTGTCCCATTTGTTACTTTTATAGGTTTCAAAATTTGGATTAAGAATTAGGCGCAAAAATTTCAATTTCAAATGAACTAGTGATCAAAAGCAAGACCAGACCAGACGTCTTAGCTAGTCTTGTCTTGGTCTTGTCTTAGCCTTGCCACAAAACTTGTAGTCTTTTCCACATGAATTATTTGAATTGGATTATTAAGCATTCTTTAAATGCAGGGTTTTTTATTATGCGCTTCATTTAGTTGGTCGAATAAGAACGACTGTTTTATAGACATTGAGTGGCACATAGAAACATTTTAGTGATAAAATTATTTAAATTTTCTTTAAAAGTATAAAATTACAAATATAAACTGTGTACTATGTGGAAAAAAATCTTTTATTTCAACAGATGTAAAATTTTTTTGAAAATAATTCTAATATGTAAACATTGATTTCTGATTCAAAAAAAGTTATTTAGGAATCTTTTCATTCATATAAACTTTTATCTTTAAATTAATCAAACATTTGTCGTAGTGCCGTACAAAGTTGGTACAAATACTTTATGAACATTCTGCATATACAAGGTGGCTCATGTAGTAAGAGAAGCTCGATATCTCGAAACCGTTCATGATGGTGAAAACTAAACATACAAAATTATGAAAAAAGGCGTAAAATGTAGAATTTCATATTCAAAATTTCCACTGCACTTAGAAAATTCCCAATTTTTAGCTTTTAACCTAAAATGCAAATTATGGCAAAAAATCCATTTAAAAATAACCACCCTGTATATTATGCTAGAAATTGTTGAACTGTGATATAGAAACAATGTCAACGTAGATGGTTTTTGAATATCATTTTTGGTTTTAACAAAAACAATATCATTATTACACTTTTTGCATCCTTTTGACTTTTTCCCTCTAAATATGGTATTTAAAAAACCATTTTCTCAAAAGTATTTCTTAAATGAAAAAATTTTTTCATTAATCTTTACACATTTACATTTTGTTTTAAAAAAAAATCTTTTTTTTTTTTTTTTTTTTTTCCCCCCAATTTGCCCTCTACCTTAATTAAAAATGCTAAAAAACATAAAATGAATAAAGTTTATTTTCATTTAATTTTGTCTTTTTCTCTGATTAACGGTTTTAGGAATTCATACCTTCAGTGTGGTCAAAAAAATGTTTTCCTGGTTTTGAAATTTTTAATCCATCTTGTAAGTGGCATCACTAATAAGCTAATTAAAAAAAAACAACAAGAATATGAAAATATTTTCAAGCTTTTATAACTTTTGTACCCCTAGTTTTTCTTGTGGTGAACGGTTTTCGGAGATTGACTTTGTCGGACTAATGAGTCACAATCTTCTTATTTTTAAACATGTTATTTAATTTTACTGAAATCGTTTTAGAGAATGTATAAAAGAAAAAAGTGATCTATTTAGATATTATTTTATTAAAGAAACCTATTACTCATTAAATATTCGCTACTTTTCTGGCAGTTCTGTATATTAAATATAAAATTAAATATTATAATATTGTTCGGACTTTAAAAATCATTTAAGTTAATAGAATTATAGAAGGTTAGAATTATTTTATTTAGGTTAATATTTTTGAAATAAATTACCTTAGCTTTCTTCTTCAACGTCATTACGGATTATCCTGAGGCGCTGAAAACATTTCATTTTACACTTTTCTTGCATCCTGTAGTAAAATTTTTCAGCTTATTCTCGACTTTTCAGTCTTTTCCATTCTTTTCCCATTACTATATAAAGCGAAGAAAGTCCACGAAGCCAGTTTAGTTTTGTCTTTCGAAGAGATAACAAGTTGACGACGGTTAAAGTTAAATAATTGTCAATACGTTACGTTGAAGTGTTACCATAGAAATTTTTGTAAACCTGATATCCAATAAAGGTGTAAAACCAGGATCCGTGTTTTATACGGGGTGTCACGGAACAATATTAAAAAAAAAGTCGTAGAAGGGCAAGAGTCTTGCAGGTCGGTCTTAGTCTTGCGTAGTCGTGCACTCCTCGGTCTTAGTCTTGGTCTTGCAAGCGAAAAGGCGGTCTTGGTTTTGGTCTCGGTTTTAGTCTTGCTGCAAGACCAAGACCGGTATCGCTTATTACTATTGTTAATTAATCTGCCGTTTTAAGAATGAGTAAAACTGGTAGTAAGTTATTGACCTAACTTATTTTTAAATACCCTGTATATTTGAGTTTAAAATTATCTTTTAATATACCACCATGAATAATTTGTTTTTTTTTATGCGATTTGTTTAAACTTTATTCTTTAAACCACGTAAGGCAATAAACAAAGCTATACCCCAGAAAAACTATGTTGATATTCTAGTTGCTATTAACGAAAATGGGACACCCTATTTTGGACATATTTCGTTACGAATTTAAAATTTTTCATGGTTTAATTTATGATATATTGATATCACCAAAAAATAAAACTAAATATTTTTAGCATTAAACAAAATTAAATTATACAGCTATTTTGTTTCATGTTTTTCTTACCTTGTTTATTTAAAAGATAATTTCCACAATACCTATATTGATTTATTGATAAATAATCCTTTAAACAGTCGTAACTTGATTCTATTTGAAAGTCGTTAAAATGCAAGCTCACTGAACAATATCCGGGTAATAACTGAAACCTTAAACAAAAAATACTTATTTTAACAATAAGTTTGCTAAAAAATATTTAAATAACAACGTGTTACCCTAATATATTAGGACTAAGGTTACCTAACCTAAACTATAAGCAAACAAATATAACATGGCCAATTAATTTTAATTGTGCCGTAGAAAGTGACCTTAAACCAGTAAGAGCTTTGTTAGTACTGTTCCAGACTATCGTTTTATTCTATCACAAAATCAATCACATTTTTTACCATGAAAAATAAAAAAAACAATTTTATCAGGCCCAATTAGTTCTAATTGTAAATTTCTTGATGCGACAATGACGAAAATTTGTAGTTCTTTTATTCTAGAAATACATTTACTATAATATACAAGGCGTTCCGATAAGGTCGTCCTCCGGCGATAGCTCCAAAATCCCTCATGGTATAGCTTTCGGAAAAAAAATTTTATAGTAAAATCAGCCTCGGGAAAATGTCCAAAAATAATTTTTAAGTTTCTAATTTCACCGCTAGAGAGCGTAAAATTAAGAATACGATTGAAAACACGGATTATTTAAAAATATGCCATATTAACTAATGTCGTTGATAGTGTTCTTACAAACTATGTAAAATTGGAAAACTTTTTTCTTTCAAACGTTTTTTTAGTCTGTCAAATATAGGAAGGGGGAAGGAGCAAAAGTACATTTGAAAAAAAAAACCTTTTTTTCGGATTAACCGAATTTAGTAAACTGGGTTTCGTTTGAAAAAGCTTTTACTAGGGCTTAAGATAAAATACTGGTGTAGTTAATTTTTTTTTGTTTTATCACTGTACTGATTTTGTCAAAGTTATAAATTTTGTATTTTTTTTCAAAAATTTAAATACAATGGCATTATTATTAAAAACTCCTTAAAACGAGTATAAAAAAGTCAATAAACTGGTGAAAACCGCATTGCGATATCTTACTTAATTCTCGACTTATTGCCGAAAAACTGCATTACTCGTACTATTTCCTATTATAAGTCCTCAATAAACAACGCGGCGTTTTTATCGAGAATGCCATGACAACAAAAACCATTTGTTTTTGCACGAAAATTAAATAATTTCAATAATATTCTTCATATTTTTTTATCATCAATTTAATAACAGCATTCATAATTACACGGCTCGTGGTTAATAATAGCTGATTTATTATTATCTACGGGCTCTGGGCTCTGGCTAATTGTATTTTTATTGTGCTAGAATAGAATCCACATTTCCAGTTTTTCTTAAACGGGTTGACAAACGTCTAAACCCCTTTTTATTAAAATGCCGTCTTTTGAAATATCTTAATGCATATTGTCTTGCAGCAATAGAAAATTTTCAAAATAAACGGCGAGCATATCTTACGCCTCGGTGCGGTGGTAGAATACGACATAATTTAAAATTACTTAATAACGATTACCAACACTACTTCTAATAATAATAACAATGAACTGCAATAAACAAGAACTAAATTTAAAATTATCAGGTTTGACGAACAATGCCCTTGTCATTTTTGACGTCTCTATTTTCTGTGATTTCTGACGTCCCGGCACTCTCGATAAAAACGCCGCGTTGTTTTACTGACAGCTTTTTCGGCCATAAGTCGAGAATAAATTAAGATATCAAAATGCGTTTTCACCAGTTTCTTTACTTTTTGATGTTTTTTTTTTAATGGGCTAATAATATTACCATTGTATTTAAATTTTTCAAAACAATTGACAAAATATGTAACTTTGGCACAAATCAGTCTCTAGGGATGAAACAAAAACAAATTAATTAAACCAATATTTTATCTTAAGCCCTGGTAATAGCTCTTTCAAATGAAACCTAGTTTATCAAAAACGGTTAAGCCGAAAAAAAGTTATATAATTTTTTTTAAATGTACATTCGCTCTTCCCTCCTCCCTTTATTTCACGGGTTAGGGAAAAACGCTTAAAAGAAAAAATGTTTCTAATTGTACATAGTTTGTGAAAAAACTATCAACGATATAAGGTAATATGGCATATTTTTCAAAAATTCGTGTTTTTAATTTTGTTCTTAGTTTTACGCCCTCTAGCAGTGGAATTAGAAACTTGAAAATAATTTCCAGCATTTTTTCGAGGCTGGTTTTGCTATAATTTTTTTTCGAAAATATACTATGAGGGGTTTTCGAGATATCGCCGGAGGACTACCTTATCAGGACTCCCTGTTTAATTATAATAAGCTAAAATCAATTATAGAGATGCTTTTTTACCTATAACATGTATTCTGATGTGCAGGATAAACTAAAGGATATCCGGGACTTCTTATATTTCCATTTAAAGAACTTAAAACCATACAGTTAGTTACATCATTATTATCTTGCTGTAAAGTTTTACACATTTGATTTAAGCTGTTACCAAATCTTCTATTCAGTAAAAACATTTGATTTTTGTTCCATTGAATGCATTGTTGGTAATTATATAAATCAGTTAATAACGTACTAATTGTTGATATTTCTATATAGTTGGTTTCTTCCTTTTCTTGCTGGGTCCAAGATATGTCTTCTTCGTTTTGCGGGGCAAAAAAATAGAAATGTTTGAATATGTTTCCAAATTTTCTTTCTAATCGATTATCTTCTTGCGGTATCACATGTACTCTTTCATTAACTAACTTTAGTTGATCTATGTTTTTATTTTTTGGCCAAGATACTCTATTATCTTGATCGTTATAAAACCTAAAATAGTTTATTTTAATTATGTGTTTTAAATCGTCTATAAATATAGTCCGAGAGCTGGTGAACAATTTTGAGTGGGTTCTTGAGGTTTTGAAAATTTGGATAATTGTCCTTAAAGGACCCCCCCACACATAAAAGTCAAGGTCTGGCTGAAGGGTAGCGGCCTCCAATTAACCCTTAATTTAAAAAAATCAAGGGTCGGTAGAGGGCGGCTACCCTTCAGCCAGACCTTGACTTTTATGTTTAGGGGTTCTTCAAGGACAATTACACAAAAACCTACTCAAAATTGTTTACCAGCTCTCCTACTAATAGCAACACTGGTATTACTAAAATGGTTTCAGAACTATCTAGATCTAATTGTTTCTATGTTTATTTCTTTAGGAAATAATGTATAAGTACCGAAATATAATTATTGCATTTGACGGCACTTTTTAGATAATTCGGCACTGTCGTCAAAGATGTAACATAAATAACAATTAAATAATTTTATATAATTTGAGAAAATTTATTTAAAAAAGGTAATTGTTTAGATTTGCATCTTTGGCAGTAAATAACCCAGGGTTTTTATTTTTAAGAGAATACCCCAAATTTCATTATTAGTCCAGTCACTGAACGTTTTTGCTTCAAACAGACTGCCTTAAAATTTTGATAGTAGTAAAAAATAATACAAATAACAAAAAACATATAGAGCCAACATGCGCTTCCACCTCGGGGGTGAATACCATACCTTTTTATGGGTCTAAATATTAATGTTCAAAATAACACCAGAAATTAATAGATTAGCTGATTCTAGACAAAATGTAAATATATATATATATATATATATATATATATATATATATATATATATATATATATATATATATATATATATATATATATATATCTATATATAAAAGGGTGTTCCACTAAGGGTGCAGGTACGTTATTACGGAAACCATAGGCCCTAGAGCCTCGAGGAAAAAAATTTAACTACTAAATCGGCCAAAGGAAATTTAACGAAAATATTTTAAAGTTTCTAGAATGGCCGCTAGATGGCGTAACTGCTAAGACAAAACAAAAAAATTGAATTTTCTTAAAAATGTTTCATTAAGGTACTATTTTGAGAACGGGAATAAAAAGTTTATCAAATTCTGCGTCAGTTTGCTTTTAAGATTTTTTTCGTATCTCTGATAATAAGGGTGGGGGGAGCTGGTAAATAAATTATTTTTAAAATTGCTTTAATTTCCGTACCCTTTATCCAAATTTACTCAACTTGAGTTCGTTTAACAGAGAATCTTAAGCTTATTAAAAATTATTTTAGTGATGGCCGCTAGTTCTTATCTTTTTTTCCAGAGAGTGGTGTTCGTAAAAGTTTAAGTTTTTTTAAATTTTCTTAAAAAAATTAAATGGTACGGCATAATTTACATACTTTTAAAGAGTATAAAAATGGCTAAATTTTGGCGAAATCCGCGTTCTGATATCTTTATTCGTTTCAAGTTATTTTCAAAAAACCTATTTTTTCTTCAAAAGTTAATGTTAGCCATTAAATAAATGCTTTTCTCTGCGTAAAGTCTTAGCTAAGTAGGCCTTGAAAACAATAAAATACTTTTAATTTTTATTTAAAACTTACCGCATTTAAAAGCAAACGTGCTAACAGCAAGATAAAATAAGAACACTATTAGAACATTAACACTATTAAACAGAAATGATGATAAAACACATTATTGTTTAAAAAGAGAACAAAAACGAAATGTCTTTACAAATATTCAAAATGCTTTCCATTATTTTCAATGCAACGATTTAGCCTACGGTGGGTGCTTAATACGGCTGCTTCAATTTCAGGTCTTGGAATTTAAGCAATGGCATTTTGAATCCTTTCAATCATATTTTCTGGGGTAGTAGGACGTGTCTGAAAAACAATGTCTTTTACTCTTCCCATAAATAAAAATCGAGCACAGTAAGGTCTGGGGATCTAGCTGGCCATGGAAACAAACTTTCCCTTCCTATCCAACGGTTTGTGTGATTCTGGTCTAAAAAGTTACGAACTCTCTGAGAAAAGTGTGCCGGATGTGTGATGGATGTCCCATCATGTTGAAACCACATGTTTATTCTTGTTTGTAGGGAACGTTCTCTAAAAGGGCCGGTAAGACGTTTGTTAAAAAGTTCAAATAAATCTTTCCGTTTAAAAAACCATCAAAAATAAACGGTTCAATAATTTGATCACCCAAAATGCCACACCACACATTCACACTCCATCGATTTTGATGATCTACTTCACGCATCCAGTGAGGATTATCTACCGACCAATAATGCATATTATGCAAATTAACACCTCCAGTGCTCGTGAACGTAACTTCGTCAGTCCATAGTATGCGGGACAAAAAATGGGGATCTTCGTCGACCATAGTTCTTAACCAGTAACAGTGGACTAATCTTCTGTCAAAATCAGTTTCCGAAAGAGCCTGATGCAATACAATATGATATGGGTGTAGTTTATGGTCTATTAAAATTCGATGCACCGACGTTTTACTAATTCCTAAATCCAAAGCTATTATTCTGGTGCTTACATGTGGATTGATCTGAACATATGCAAGTACATTGATAATATTGTCTTCATTTCTAATTCGCCGATATCTTCTAGGCGCTGGAATAGGATGCACCCGTCCTGTTTCGCGCAAACGGGTAAATACTTTTCTTCCAAAATGCCTTTTATCGGGATAGTTAGCAGCATATTCTCGTTCAGCTAAACAAGCATTTTCAAAACACTGGAAATAAACGGCTAATATGTCATAGGCTTCCGCAGTGGAATAAGACATTTTTATTAATTCAGTTAATTAACAATTAAAAAAGAAAATTACAAATCTGGACAAATCATAAACAAGTTGTAGAAATTGTTAAATAATCAATGGGTTATGATAAATCAAATGTCAAACTATTCTAATAGCATGCAAAGCTATGCTAGATTGACGAAATTTTGTTTCCATGGTAATCTGGATCAAAGTAGGGAATGGTTTTTGCTTTCTTTATGTTTGGAAAAAAAAAATAAAAATTTAAATAAAAATAAAAGTATTTTATTGTTTTCTAGGCCTACTTAGCTAAGACTTTACGCAGAAAAAGCATTTGTTTAATGGCTAACATTAATTTTTGAAGAAAAAATAGGTTATTTGAAAATAACTCGGAAACGATTAAAGATATCAAAACGCGGATTTCCCAAATTTAGCCATTTTATACTTTAAACTGCTAAAAAAGTAGCCGTACCATTTAATTTTTTAAAAAATTTGAAAACTAAAACCCTTTACGAACAGCGCCCTCTGAAAAAAGAGATAAGAACTAGCGACCATCACTAAAATAAATTTTGTAATAAGCTTAAGATTCTTTGTCAAACGAACTCGTTGAGTAAATTTGATAAAGGGTACGGAAGTTAAAGCAATTTTAAAAATAATTTATTTACCAGCTCCCCCCACCCTTATTATCAGAGATACGAAAAAAATCTTAAAAGCAAACTGACGCAGAATTGGATGAACCTTTTATTCCCATTCTCAAAATAGTACCTTAATAAAACAATTTTTAAGAAAATTTTAATTTTTTGTTTTGTCTTAGCAGTTACGCCATCTAGCGGCCATTCTAGAAGCTTTAAAATATTTTCGTTTAATTTCCTTTGGCCGATTTAGTAGTTACATTTTTTTCCTCGAGGCTCTAGGGCCTATGGTCTCCGTAATAACGTACCTCACCACCCTGTATATACAGTATGTCTCAGTAAGTTGGAACCATATGGAAAACTTTATTATTAATTTTACGAAAAAAAAATTCTTCATAAAAAGTTCTGCATGATCTTAAACCTAAAATGCAACAATCAGATATTAATTTTTTTAGGCGGGTACGAGGTTTGTTAAAAAGTATGAATTTGGCCCAAGAGTAAAATACCTTTACTTTTGACAATTTCGAAAATTGTTATAAAGGAAAGTTGATAAGAACTAAAAACCATGTTTAAATATGCAAATATACCCATTTACAATAAAAAATTAATTTTTATTATTTTTCAAAATTTTTTCTACATTATTACTTATTAACACCATCTTTATGTACTTTATAAATTCTAACGTGTTTTGAGGGTCGCTCTCTAACATTTTTTGTTCTCAACAATTCATTTCTATGTCAAAGCATCCTAGATTACATATAACTATAGTTAAATTTGTATTGTTATTGTAGATATACGTTTCAAAAAAGAAAAAATATGTTTTTACCGTAAATGGGTTTAATTGCATATTTAAATGTGGCTTTTAGTTTTGATCAACTTTTTTTAATAACAATTTTCGAAATTGATAAAAATAAAAGTACTTTACTCTTCGGCAAAATTCATACTCATTGACAAAACTCGTTTAGGCCTGGAAAAATTTAATATCTGATAGTTGCATTTTAGGTTTTAGACCATGCAGAACTTTTTATGAGAAATAACTTTTTTTTGTTAAATTAATAATAAAAAAGTTTTCCATATGGTTCCAACTTACTAAGATTATTACTGTATATATATATATATATATATATATATATATATATATATATATATATATATATATATATATATATATATATATATATATATATATATTATATTCAATACTTTTGAGTTATTTTTTTTTGCCAATATTTTAAAAAACCTTCCGTTTTATAAAAAAAATTCTTATCTAGAATAGGCCATAAAACAATTTAATGTTTTTTTACTTATGGTTCTTATGTAGGTGCAACATAACTCTATAAGGGCAATTTTTTTGTTTGCCGTTAACCTTGTTCAAAGTACTCAAAAAGCCCTACAAAATAGATATTATAAAAAGTCTTTAGGACAAAAAACCAAGTGAGTTATGATGAAAATAAGATACTACGCCCGAATTAAAAAAAAAAAATGGAACACTAAAGCTGGTACCATTATCAGAAGTATTAAAATATATCGTAACCCAAAAATAATTTACTTTATTTGTATCTCCAGAAGTTTAAGTGGTTTAAAAAATAATAGATTTTAAAGAAAGACAATTAAAATATTTTTATTTTTTTTTATCTTAAGAAATCACCGAAATTTTACCTTAAATTTTAGTTTTGATATACAATTTTTAAAGTAAAAGTTCTTTATCGACGTAAAGAAGAAATTTTTAATCAATGTTAAATAAAAATCGTCACACTTTTCCTGTTATGCTCGACCGTCACGGCTGCCATATACGAGTTAGAGTGAGCGCACTTGATGTCGCTGTCAATGTGTTAGTCCCTTAGACTCGTGACTTAATTCAAGCCTACTAAAGTACCCCACTTTAGGCTTTTTTTTGATTGATTGATTGATTGTTCCTTTTTTTTGGGTTTGATTTTTCCAGGGGAAACGTTCGCCAGCTCTCCCCCCCTTTCCCCACACGCGTTGCAGGGGGAAAGTGAAATTTCCCCGGGCTTTTTTAGTGGAATCCCGGGGGTTTTCGGGCTCGAAGCCCCGGAAATTTTTTGAAATTTTCACAAAAAATTTAAAAAATTTTTAAAATATTTTTTTTTAAATAACTTTTAAACGTTTGTACGGACTGACCCCTAATTAGCTCTTAACCTCAAAAATACGCTTCGAACGCCCCCAAACAGGTTAAAATTGGTTGATTCGTTCGAGAGATATCGTTGTCAAAAATTTTAAAAAAGTGTTTTTTTATATTTGAACCACTTCTTACCTTTTAAAAATTCTGAACAAATTCAGGAGTCTTTCTTGTACATCCAGAAAGTTCCTCGTGAAAATTAAAAGCATCGGACGCCCTCCCTCCAGACTCTCCCGTGATCATTATATCGATATTTTTGGTTTTTTTATATTTGGACCCCTTTAAACTTTTTAAAAATACTGCACTGCACAAAATTCCGAAGGATCTTTGTATCATCAGAAAAATTCCCGTGAAAATTAAAAGCATCGTACGCTTCCCCAAGACTGACCAAAAATTATTATATCGATATATTTGGGATTTTTCTTATATTTGAACTACTTCAAATATATGCTGAGGTTATAAGGACATAGAAGATTAGAGACACGTAGTTTCACGCCCCATATGTTAAAGGCGCACTTGGCGCGAGACACTACTGTGACTCCAGACCTGTGAATTTTGCAGCTATTAATTTATTAAATATGAAACACAAAAAAAGTTATTTTATTTATTATAATATAAAGATGATTTGAACACAAATGCACTTTTTAAAGCAACTTTACCGCCCCAAAAAATTTGCCGCCATGGGCATTAGCCCCAAGTGCCCCTAATGAAAATCCGCTACTGAGTAGGTGTAATTCAGGAGTTTAAATTTTCGTTTAAATATATTTTATAATTATAAATAATCTTATATACCATGAAATTTGCATTAAATTATAAAGTAAATATTTTTTAAATCTCTAACACCTACGGACTAAGAGGGAATCATTCCACCCAAGACAGTCTCAAAAAATAAAACTAGGTCCACGTTTGGCCCATCGGATTAGTCTGAGTGCTTACAAAGGGTCTAAAAATAGTACTATTAACAGCATAATATATAAAATTTAAGGTTGTTACTATAACGGGTTTTACCTAAATTTCAAAAGAATTTTTAATAATTTGTTAGAAGTTAAGGCCTACGAAAAGGCTCTGCCAATAATAAATATTGGGTAATAATTTTAAAGTAATTAATGATTTTAAAGGGTCAAAAATTTGCAATAAATGATAACCTATATACAAACAGTATAATAATTTTTATTATATATTAATGCCCCCATAAAAGCACTTCGACTCAATGAAAATATTTTTGTCTATAATTTCATCGTAAGGGGTAGTTTTTAAGAGTTGAATCATTTTAACAAAAAATAAATCATATTATAAATACTATTAAAATATATTTTTTCTACGTAAATATCACAATAAAACTGCTAAAAAATAGTTCCTTATTTTCGTTAAATGGGTAGTAACATTTTAAAATACTGTAAATCAATTTCACAATAAAAACATGAATATTTGACAAATTTACACATAATTACAGCCAATAAAACACTTAAATCTATAGTTTTTTATTTGTTTTTATTAAAGGGCTACTTCAACTTCTTAAATGAAGGATAGGATAAGCTTAATTTCAAATTTTCGGAAAAATCAATACAGTTATTGGGATTTCGGAGGTAATAACCTATTTTTGCTATTAGTGACTGGACTATATTTATTTTAAATTAAACGACAAATCAAATAAATGAAAAATGTTTTTTGGCATTTTTATACTAAATAAAATTTTTTATTTAAATTTTTTAATATAGGTTGCCATGGTTCAATTTTAATCAAGTAGTAGGACAAAAATCTCTTTTGGTCTTATTGTTTATAAATTATTAGTTTATTTATCTAATATTCTTCTCAAATATAAGATAAACTTTTTAAATTTACGGCATAAAAAAATATTTAAAATATTTTTAACTTTAATAGTTAAACTTGAATAAATAATATTTAAATTATTCTTTGATTATTATAAAGTTTTAAATTTTTGTCATTTTTAATATTCTATTTTTATTTAATATCCCCTTCTTGCACGTATGGCAAATCAAAGGATATGTTTAGTTACAATTAATTTGCCTTCGCAATTTTGTTTAAAAATTTGTGTAATATAAAATATTAGGTTTAAAATCTTTAGTTGTTAGTCTAACTCTTAATAGTTTTACATATTTTGACTGGAGGAAAAAATGTATAATACCCATCTTAATTATATTAACGTTTAATTGAGCTTTTACTGCCACTAAGGATTTATTACACCAAGCTTATCAAACTTTCTCTTTTAAATTTGACTCCTAGTCAGCTGCTCCCAATTTATTTCCTTAATTAAATATAAAGAACATATATCCTAATTTTATGAGCTAATTATTAAAAAAAAACTATTTCTTGCTTTTGTAAGTTTTAGATAATATAATTTTTAAGTTTTTACGCCAAATAAAACTAATGTGACACAGATCCTAGAATATACCTAGATTGCGTTGCGTGTAACAATCAAGTCACCGTAATAAAAAGAAAAAATTAAACAAAAAGGACAAAATGTATTATTTAAGTTACAACTCTGGTAAATTTTAGTCAGTCAAAATTTATAAGATTCAATTGAGTTTTATAAATGAGATTTTTCTAAATTAATTTGTAGTCCAGGCAGTCAAGCTCAAAATAGTGTCATATCTCCGAATTTTTTATATATGCACCGATTTTTTTGAAAATTTGGAATTAAGCTTATCTTACCCTTCATACAAAATCTATATGGTCGCAAGGTGTGCAAATTGTTTTTAAGGAGTGAAAACCACCCCTTATCAAAAAAATAGATTTTATAGATAGATAGATAGATAGTTTTTTCGGCTATTTTTCGATTCAAATGTCTTTTATTTATGTAGGATAAATATCCTAACGTATCGTACAATATAAAATTGGTGTATTTTGAAATATCAACCTTCAAGAATTTTAAAAACTACACTTTTGATGAAAATAATATAATTTTTTTTTAACGATTTGTAACATTACAATTGCAGTTTTACTGAAAAAAAAAATAGTATTTTAATAAAATTATTAGTTACCACTTTTCAACCCCCAAAAACTACCCCTTTGCAGAAAATGAAATAAAAAAATATCTAATGACTGCCAGTTTTTAGATTTTGCGTAATTTTAGTATTACAGTTTATTATCTCTACTTGAAATAATTTTCAATTGTCTACACCCTAGCAAGCCTTAAGAACCACCCCTTTGCCAAAATAAAATGAAAAATTTTATTCAAAGACATTCAATATTGCATTGCACATTCTTCATGAATAAAATTTTTTGTGTAACTCTGTTAATTTTGAATCTTATTCTACAAAAACCCATTTTAAAGGTAATTTTCAGGGCTACAAGCCTAGGTATGTTAGAAGGGCTTGAGACCCTTCATATTTTATAGGTAAAGGTCAAAGGGCTGCGGTAAAGCACTATACTGAAAGTTTAAATCGGTTATAACTCCGTCAATTTTTATGCCACAAAAAATAATCGTCATAAAAAATGCTACATTTTTCTACTCTTTAGTTTTTTTCGTATCTCTTATGGTTTTGAAATTAAAATGAGAAAAAGAAAACTTTTTGAAAAATCACAAAAAAAAACATATAATTTAAGCTTATTTTTTTTCAAAACTGTGCATCTCTCATCAGTAAAACTTTCAGATGTCATAAATAACATACAAATAAAGTAATTGGTGCAAGGAATAAGTTTAATTTTGAATGAAATGACATTAGTTTTATTGCGATTTTTTTTTAGTTTTAACTGTTTTACACCATATCTTACTGAAATTTCAGTCAAAGACTTTTATCGGTGCTCATTTAAAAGGTCTTATTATGCTCTTTAAAAATATTTTTTGACTTTTTGTTGAAAAATGTACCCTTTTCCAGGTATTTAAGGTTAAGTACTTAACCACGTAAAATGAAAGATCTTCAAGCAGTTATAACTTGCCTTAGGTAGAAATTTAAGATCTTCATAAATAATTCAATTTCTTTGTTTTTTTTATAAGCTTCATTTTTGTTCATTACACTTTTTTTCGATAAAACGCATAATAACGGGAAATTACGCGTCAAAAACCATTGAAAAATGAGTTTTTTTTTTACGAAAAATCGCACTTTTCAATTGCGAATAATTTAAAAACTATTGATCTGGCGAAAAAAGTTGACATGGCATTTTTAACATTAAATTTGCTCATCTATCGATTTCTGGGAGTATTTTGGGTAAAAAATTGCCCACCCCCAAGAAGGAGTGGCATCCACCCCATGGGTGGTTGCGCACATTGGCACCATATAGATTTTGCTTTTCAACCATCCATCTATCATCTGTCAAAATTTCAAATAAATCGGTGCATATATAAAAAATTCGGAGGTGAAATGCTTGACTGCTTGGACTATTGGCACGACTATAAAAAACACGTATCTTATGAATTTAAGTTTCTGATTAATACATTCAACGATTGTAGTCTTTAAAATTATTGTTTTTTTAATTTTTAAAGAACTAAATTTTATTAAAATAATTTTTATCTTACATACCTGAAATTACCAGAAGATCTTTCTGCAAGAACTCCATTTTCTGGAGAATATCTTTTAGGACACTCATCCTGAATAACTTCCAGAACAAATCCATAGAACTCATTTGTATTGTATCCAGTACTGTGATACCTCAATACTTTACTTTCCAGTCCACGAAAATTCGTTGTCAATTTTAAGTCTGCATTACATCCGCATATATATTTTCCATCTATTTCCAAATGTCCATATGGACAAGAATTTTCGGTCGGGCGACCCAAAGAGAAAAATAAAATATTGATTCTAAGCCTACAGACTTGCGGGAACTTGCCTTTTTAACAATATATATGCAGTCTGTAGGGGTGTTCCGGGAGTAAGGAAAATTTGGACTAACTAATAAAAATCTTTTAGACGAAAAAATGTTGTTTTGACAACATTGTTGTGCTGTCGCTGGCAAATAATCTGGCCGTATGGGTCTTCTTGTGGTTATCCAATTATGGTGCGAGGGGGCGGTGGTAGTTTCAAGAACATCTCGATTATCCAAAGATATATCACTTTCAGCACTTGAATTATTTATGTCACAGGCATCGATTCTTCTAACCAATAGTTGAAATCCTTTGCTACGCTTTTCGTCCTGACTAGATATAAATTTTAGTTTGAGTGACCCTCCATTTTCTGCATTATAGAGTTTCGACCCGTTTTTTATTCCGCACAATGCGTCTTGATGTCCAATTTCCAATCTGTCTTTCGTACAGCCTTTAGATGTTTCAAGATCAAAGTCTAAAAATTCTATATTATAATGAGTGGTACAGTTTCTACCCTTTAGAAGGTAAAAACAATTCTTTATTCGGCGGGTACGAAAATGGGTAGTTTTCGCTTGTCAGAATAACTTGCTTTTCGGTGAATATATTACCGCAGTGAGCCTTTTCCGACTCTTCGATAGTTGTTTCTCCATTAGCCGTTTTGACGCACAAAACTGTTAATAATACCGCTGTAACAAAAAACCACAACTTCATTTTAGGAGCTTATTAGACTAACTACAAGACCAGCATTTTTTTGTTAATAATTCTCAATGTTATATCACATGTTATGTACAATAAACAAAGGTTCGGTTAAGATTCGTATCCTCAGGAAACTAATATTTGATGATGGTTGAAGATACACCTTGTAGAGGTAAAGACCGTGACTGTTTGTTGTTTAATTTGTGTTAAAATTTATTAATTGTTTGACCGACACTGAAAAACCACACGGCTTGCGTTTATTTATTAAGGTAAATAAATTAAATTAAGATTTTTAACAATGAATGAAGTCACGTAGTTAACTAGACTTATTTCAAAAGAGTGACCTATGTATACAAGTTATTTTGTTATACCTATGTCTTATTATAGAGTGGTCAAGAAATCTAGTGTTTTTCTGGTTATTTAAATTTTTTTGTTGCTGCTTGATTGTTCCTAGTTTGGTTTCGTTTTGGTTATAAGGTCTGATTTAAAGTAACGAGGGAAAAAACAATTAATTGACATTTAAATAGTTATTTATGATATAAGTGCTAAAAGTGACATTTTATTTTGTGACAAGGGAAGTTTGTTCCATGCCTTCGTACAAAATAAAATCACTTTTAGCACGTATATTATACCCCATTTTTTCTAAAAACACCATTAAAAGTCCAAATTAATAGTTTTTTTATTGTCAAAATTAATATTATTTTTAAAATATAATTTCATCTAATTTATCTATAAAATAATTTACTAAGGTAAAAAAAATCGAATTTGTTGATTATTTGTCTTTCTTGACAAGTAACGTCAAATAATCGCAAATTCTTGTTTGGTGGAAAGTGTTCAAGAAAATGAATTTCTCCCGGTGGAAATCGAAAAAGCTGCCAATAAAGCTACTTTTAAATTATTGCCTAATAAGTCAAAGCAATTATACGAATTTACATACGATCGTTTCTTAAAATGATGTGATCAGAAAAATGTTAGTGGCAAGAATGCCAGCGAAAAAGCGAGTTTAAAGAAAAGTCCAAAGTATGAAAATCGTCTACACTCCGGTCAAATTACTCCATAATAAAAACCATGATGAACATAAATAATCAGGACATAAGCAGATATTATAAGCTAGTTGCCTCTTTAAAGAGAAAGGGTGAAGGATATCGACCGAAAATGTCCAAAATATTGACAAGAGAACCCCCGGCCCCGGATGGAATACATCTTATGCAAAAAGTAGGCGCAATTTTCGGTGTATTAGTCGAGAAGAACTGTAATTTGAGATTAAATAACATCGAAGATTTAGAAACTTCACTAAATGTGCATATACCAGACACAAAAACTAATGTTCAACGAACATTTGTAATTAGTGGGACCTTGTATATATGAACTATTATAAAAAGTACATAACCCTTTGTCCAGTGAATATTTATCAATCTAGAGTTTTTATAAGAGGCTTTAAAAATAAATATGACATAACTTATGTTGGAATCAACACATTTGTTAAAATGCCTGCCCAAAAGGCCAAATTTACAAACTTTCTTGATTCTCATCTTTACACTGAACATTGCTTGCAACGTTCCTCAGCTAGTTTGTTGGCGGAGTCCAGTACGGTAGCAGAGGGTTTTATTGAAGACTTGCTACAAGAGAAAAAAAAATGCTCATTAAATTTTGTCCAAAGCTTTGGTGGATGATATTGCTTCCTGCCTGATTACATATCTTACCAAAGTAAATTGTGTAACAACCACCAATGAGATGATTGGCCATGGAATTTCTTATTCTAATTGTATTTCCAATAATTGTACGGGGTCTTTCATTATATTTACGTGGCTTCTGGAGCCTTTATTTTTAAAGACAGAAAAAAAAATGTTTTATATAAAAGTTGTCGGTTTTTTTCCATATTATCTTTTGAAATTATCAGTAACAAAATATCGCAATAAAAAAATGAAAAATATAGGCAACTTCAACTTTTTTAAATGGAACACCCTGTATATTATGCGCTACAATAAAAGATCTTTTTTTTCTGATTTCAAATATATAAATACATTAATGATATTTGGATAAACCATTTTTGAGATATTTTAGCCTAAAATATAAATAAATTAAAAAAAAATTATATTAGTACCAAGAAAGCTATAAAAACAATAAAAATGTTTTAATAACTTTGACGTATTGTAAAAAGTTGAAATTTATCATTTTAACTATTAAAAGTAGTTTGTATTGCTTTTTTGTCGATGGACTATTCAGAAGAACAAAAAATCTCTTTTATGCGTCTTTTTTATGGTAACAATAATAATGTGACGACAGTGCAAAGGGAATATTACTTATTATATCCTTAACAACGGGTACCATCTATAGATACTATTAAATACATAGTAAAAAAGTTTATTAAACGAAAAAGCTTTTAAATGAAGAAAAGGACTGCAGCACGACATGAAAACAAGGTTTTGGATATCCTCGTTTTTTCAGGAAAATTATTTTACTTTTTCTACTGGAGCTGCACTAAATACTTTTAATAATTTTAGAAAATCCTGAAATATCAATCTCGGATGCGGCATCTGAACTTAATAAAACAGATTATAAAATTTATTTAATCTTAAAATTTTACAAATTTTATCCTTATAAATTTATGTCCGTTCAGAACCTTCCTGAACAAAACATGCAGGACCTAAGTATGCCTTGGAAATAGTTAGGTTTATGCAGCAGGATCCAAAGTTCTTAAATAAAATTCTATTCACCGACAAGTCTTCCTTTACTTTAGCAGGAATCTTTAATCAAAAAATAAACAATATGGGTCCAGAGGAAACCCTCACCAAATTCACCAACATAACAATTCTATTGTTTCCATGGCTTTCTTGATACTAATATGAAACTTTTCTGTAATTTATTAATAATTTAACCTACAATATCTCAAAAATGGTTCATCCAAATATCATCAAAACATATCTATTTAAAATCAAAAAACAAGATCTTTTGTTGAAGTTGCCTATATTTTTCCATTTTTTTATTGCGATATTTTTTTACTGATAATTTCGAAAGATAATATGGAAAAAAACCTACAACTTATATATAAAACATTTTTCTTTAAAAAAAAAGGCTTCAGAAGCCACGTAAATATAATCAAAGACCCTGTATATGCTTCATTTTTATTTATTTATTTAAAATATAAAACACCATAATTTATGTAATTTCGTTTAATAAATAAACCTCAAAAAAAGATTACTGCTTTGGTTGATGAAGTTAGTATTGGTTTAAGTGGTGTTAAATTACTCAGTAAAGAAAAAAAAAGCAAAAATCTGTATTTAAGTAAAAACTTACCACATATCACAAAATATTTTTAGCTTTAAAATTTAAGACTAATAAAAAATTGTAAGACGACCAAACAAATGTACAATAAAATGCAATTAAACTATTTAAAAAGCTACTTTATGAAAAAATTAAATATTATTTAAGAGGGTTTTACAGAAAATTAGTTGCATATAGAATACTGTATATATTACGTGCTAATCCTTAACTAACCCTTATTAACTTTTAAATTTAAATCTAATATCATTTAGAAAAAACATATAAATTGAGGTTAAATTCTGAACCATACACATCGCGCTGGCGATTTTCGTTTTCGATAACCTATCCAACTACAAGTACCATTCGCACTTAACGGTACTCTATTTTGATGACATTATGAGTAGCAGCATTTCAATACGACTAAATTTTGCAATTTCACCATTTCAAAAAAAAAATAAAAATAAAAAAATAATTTGTTTTATGGATACACACCAGCTTTTGTGAATTAAGGCTATAATATTTATATTAAACAGATCAAAATTAATCAACATAAAAAATGGATATAAAATATTTTTAAAAAGAAAATTATTTTCATCCTGTATGTATATATGTAACCTAATGGATATTTCATGTAAATTTTTATTGTGCCGCACTTCTTTATAAGTATTTCTTAACCTTTTGTTTTTACAAGGTTACAAAACGTTTGGTAGGTTTAAATGCCTTTGTCGTATATTTCCCATCTTTTTATTACCTAAAGTGAATATGTGTTAGAGGACTCAATAGGGCCATATTTTTTCGATATATATAATATATATATATATATATATATATATATATATATATATATATATATATATATATATATATATATATATATATATATAAAATATATACAAAAGTGGGTGAGTCAAAACTTTACTTCAAAAAGTTGGTGATAGCAGAATACCGTATATTATGGCAATTCGTTTCTTTGCTTTTTAAATGTTTTTTTTTTAAATTATTAATAGTCGCTGATTTTGGACACTCTTGTGAATAAAACGACATTAACGAAGTAAACAGATTTGTGGGAACAAAGAGTAAATAGGGGTGCTCTACGGCTTAAAATAGCTAAAACAAGTTACTGCACACAAGACTATACATTGAAAAAAGCAAATATTTTAAATTTATAACGTAAATTTACGATGTACAATAGGTCGCTTTAAATTTATTATATTCATGCCTTATAGCGAGAAAAAGATTAATAAGCATAGTAGTGCGCCAGGTCAAGTTGTGACCTAACGCACGCAGTGTGTATATTACAAGGAATGTTCTCCTATCACAACTTCGTTATCGTTCTACATAAAGGTAAAAGAATGTGCATAGGTAAATCCAGATAAGTATTCTATTTAGTTGTAAAAAAACTTGAAAAAGCTTTGTCAAGTGGTTTCTAAGACATTCGATTTCGAATACCGTTCAGTTTACTATTGACTGACTGACTCACTGACTTATTCACTGACGTATCGAAATTAGGAAGCATTTCTCGAGGAAACAGAAAATTGAAATTTTGTATGTAAGTAGGTTTTAGCACACAAGTAAAAGGGAAAATTCTAAAAACTGCACATTTTTACTTGGAACGCCCTAAAACAGTCATATTTTTTTTTTTAATTTTAAATGCAGGTAGGATTTTATTCACTAAACTAAGAAAAAAATGATAAGAAATCACGCCAAAAAGTAGGTGTGTGCGAATATCTGTCGAATCGAATCGAATATTCGAGCTATTCAAATAGTTTGAACTATTCGAATAGTTAGAACCATTCAAATAGTTTGAACAATTCAATTGATTTGAACTATTCAAATGATTCGAACTATTCAAATAGTTCAAACTATTTAAACTATTCGAATAGTTGGAACAATTTATTTTTTTTTTATTTTTTTAAGTTTTTAAATAAAACTCCTTTTAAGACCAATCCTAACTACCTAAAGGTTAGGTTTAAAGTGAGTGGGTATAACATCCTTCCACCGCGACCGATCGGTCTATTGTGGCTCACACCCTTTTATATTTCTCCCACCAGGTCCAGACTTCTAATAAATCTGATGATCCTGTTGGGAGAGAGATCTTTCACCTCCCCCGGCAACAAGGTGTATTTCCGAGGATTGCGAATCTGAGTCGTGCCATTGCTGGTCACGAACACAGTATCTGTTCTGCCGATTCATCCCCCTCCATGCAAATGCGGCACTCGGCGTCTTCCACTAGGCCGATCTTGTGTATGTGGTTAGTTGTGGTTAGTTTCTGCAGTGTCCCGTGTACAGTCCCACTAGAGTTTTAAGGTATTCCCTTGATTGCTCTAGTAGTTTGACGGTACATTGTTGGATCGGTGGGCTTATAAAGGCCTTCGAGTGTCTGAGACCCGGAAGTCATGCCAGTACCGAAGATTTTCTCTTTCTGTCCAAGCTGATATGAACTGCTTGGCCATTCTATAAGATATACCGATGACCGGTTCCGGCCCTGTAATTTTGTCTCCGCCCCCCTTTTGGCAAGGAGGTCTACGGATTCATTACCCTATAGGCCGGTATGTCCAGGTATCCACAGTAGGGTAACCTTGTTGCTTTGACCCAGTTTGGTCAGCGCATCCTTGCAATTCCAGACGGTTTTTGAATTGCACCGGCTGGATTCAAGAGCCTTGAGAAATCCTAACTAACTAATCAAAGAAAAAAAAATCACAATACTAATTTAGTATATTTCAGTATGTTATAAGTAACCACCACAACCACCTTCCAACATTGTGGATTCAATATTAATGAGTTGCATTTAAATACACGGGGAATTTTAAATAATCACAAAACTTTTAAAAATGCCGCCAAAATCCATTCCTATTTCTGAATAATCAGAAAAAAAAATTAATTACAGCAGGAATACTAAGCAAAAATGCATTTTTAAAATTATTTAAACGAACAAAATGATAAGAAATCACGCCAAAAAGTAGGTGTGTGCGAATATTTGTCGATTCGAATCGAACATTCCTATTTCTGAATAATCAGAAAAAAAAAATTAATTAGGGTATTCCAACTATTCAAAAGATTCGAATCATTCAAATAGGTCGATATATTCAAATAGTTCGAATGGTTTAAACTATTTATATTATTCGATTTGAAATTCGAATCGAATAATTCATAGTCGATTCGCCTCGAATAACTCGAAAATTTGAATAATTGCACACCCCTACCACAAACACTGTCTGTTTGAATAAAAATATACTTTATTAATACAGACAGATCAGTAAAAAACTGTGGACAAAACTTGGTTCGATTTTTGATCTAAGTACTTTAAGAGTCCGAAATTAACGTATAGGAACATGGCACTTATTTTGCATACGTAGTTGGTTTTGTTTAATGAAAATATAAAAAAACAACCTTTTAATAAAAGAACACGTTTTTATTTAAAAACTTTATACAATAAAAAAATTATAAATAATATATAAAATTTAAAACAAGTTTTGGATAAATTACATTTATCATCTAATGGAGTTAGTTATTCCTTGGTAAAGTTATCATGAACCAAAATATTTCTACCCTTTATTGGCTATAAAAGAAAAGGATACAAGTACACTTAGACAACACTAGTTCTACAAATGGAAAACACTGTTAAGGTAGGCGCACACTACAGACCAAACTGTAGTACGATAGTTTGGTCGGGTTGGACAGCACCTCTGCTCACTGCTACAGTTTAAAGAAATCGTACTGCCCTTCAAACTATTTCATCGGCCGATTTCTAATCCTTTAAATGTGCGCAGGTCGATGGTTTCATCAACTTTTTAATTACCAAAGAGATATATGTAATATCTCTTTGGTAATTAAAAAGTTGATGAAACCATCGAGATATATGTAATATCTCTTTGGTAATTAAAAAGTTGATGAAACCATCGACCGATCAAACGTCTGTATTATGCGCCTACTCTTATGATGCTGTTGAGGTTCTGCTGCCGCTGCTGTTTGTAAATTGTTCAATTTTTAAACTTATTGTTGGCCTTTCTAACGTTTGATTTAAAGACTGGTTGTAAGTGACAAAACCCCAGATAAGCTTTATTGGGACAAAACTGTCAGTTGTTATTGAATTGTTTTTACTTTTTTTTAAAGTTCATGATTATTAAAAGTTATTTAAGTATCAGAAAATAAACCTAAATTAATTAAATATCACAAAGTGTCCGTTTTTGTAGGTTTTATTGCTGTTGATCTTTGTATCAAGCGCATAACCAAATCAAATCCTATTGGTAAATCACGAACGTCAGCGAACGACCAAAGTCAATAGATAAAATTTAGCCAAGTTCGAACGACAAGGAACTGCGCTGAATTGCGTATGGCAACGACGGCGTCATTTTTATTTATATAAATTGACCTTGATAGTCTTTTCGGAAACCATGATTCTCTTTTTTTTAATTCATTCTTGCATTTTTGTAACTTTTCTAAACGCTCACATTTCAAACTTAATATTTTAGTAAATATTTAAAAAACATTTATAGAACTATTCCGCAAGGAAAAGAGAATGTAAATATGTTCTAGAGTTTTGTGGAGGATTCATGTTTTAATAAGTTCTTGTTGGGTTTACTCGCCTAAAAAGTTTCTAAAGAATGGGACGACTTCGGTCCTGGTCTCGGGATATAACGACTGAGTGTGCTTAGCGCTATTGACAGAAGAAAAAAACACAAAAAACAAAAAAATCAAATCACTTATCTACGTTTCGGTGGAAAGTCTGCAGCCGTTATATAACTTAAATAAAATATAAAATAGAAATTAACACTAATTTTTTTAAAATTTTGGTTCAAAATTTAGGAGATTTAAGGAACTTTTTAATATTTATGAGATTTTGTCATATATGACAAAACATCATAAATATGGGACCAGCACCGAAGTGGTCCCATTCTCTAGATACTTTCCGGGCAAGTCAACCCAACACTTATTAAAGAAAGATAGCTGTTTATTAAGTGTTAGACATGGTTTTTGAGCTTATAGAAAATTTACAAAATGCAGAAAAGACGAGATCTTAGATGTCTAATATAAATACTAATAATACTTTTATACAGAAAATGTGGTTATAACCACCGTGTCAAACATTGTCAGTAAAATATATGTCTATATGTGTTTTTTAATTTTTTGTGTCTTTTATCTTTTTGAAAGTATACCAGTATTTTCGAATTATGCAGTGAGGTTTTAAATTTGAAGCTGTAATTAACTTAGGTTTATAGTCATGTTTAATATTTTATAACAAATTTTAAAAACAAAGTCTTATTATATCTACATTTTTTAAAACCTACATTTAAATAATTTTAGTTTTAATTATTATTAAACTTTTGTCCTGCTTTTAATTTTTTAATATTTTTAAAGCAGTGACAAATTTGTTACCGATACGTTGAAATTTTTATTATTTTAAAAGGTTTTTAATACACAAAAATTTATTATTCTAACATGTATTCATAAATTCTTAATAAGAATTAGAATATCTATAATCTAATTTATCACGTTTTTAATTTTTCCATATTTTTAACAACGACTTAAACAGCCGAAACAACTTTTTATGCGACTTCCAATATATAAAAACACAGTTATTATACGTGTACAATTAACAGACCCAATAACAAGATCCAGTTACTACAAATTTTACTTCCGGAAAATTCTTGTATAATCGATAGAAACTACTATAGAGGGATCCAGTAACATCCACAAATAATGTCAATATTAGAGGGTGTGAAAAACTACTTCCCAAAACCACTCAAAAAGAAAATGCAAAGAAAAAACCAAAACAGTCACTGATAATACCAACCCCTAAGCGTGCGCATAATTACTATGTACTAGAATACCATGCAAAGAAATGTAATGAGTGCTATAAATTTTGATCGATTAATTCATCGAACATTTAGCACGAACAACGACCATTTGTCTAAATTTAACTTCGGTATAGGATGCACTTTAGCTAACTCTTTACCTCCAACACAATCATACAAAACACTTGATGAAGTAAAAATAACAAACCAAAACATCAGCGACAGCCTGAATCTACTTAACCCCAAATAATGGAGAAAGAAGACAACCCTAACAACACCCGTAAATGCAGAAGAAAAAACCGGAGAAACAAATATTACCAGCAAATATTTCACTACAAAAACATACGCAGTACTAACGCAAAAGAAATACCAGACGATAGGGACAAACAAGAAAAAAACATACCCTAATAATATACAGGCTGAAATCATCTTCTACAAACAACGAAGGAAACCGAACAAGAAAACCCACCAACAAAAGACCAGGCGTACAACAACCAAGCACAAATACACAAGCTAAGAAAAAATTCGCCATAAAATCGCCACCTATTATTATACAGGGGGTGATTAAAGATCGATTAGCGGCGAAAAAAATTCGGAGAAACAACAAATTTAAAGAAAGGCTACAAAACTACAGATGCTAAAACACAACAATTATCCAAGGTTATAACGCAGAGGAGCATAAAAAATACATTGAAATTAAAAAAAAACAATCAAGAATATGAATGTTATACATACTTACACCAACAAGACAAAGAATACATAAAAGAAAGCTTAAAAAAACAGTGATTAGCTAGAGTTTCCTGTACATGAGGCTTAGAGGCCTGAAGTTACTTTAAAAAGCCTTCAGAGTGGCAGATATCTGGACAACATAGGATAAAATGGGAAAAAAGATTTAATCAATAAACCAATTAGACAGTGCAAGCATTGCATTATTTATCCTTAAAAAAGATAATAAATAATAAATGTAAAGTTAATGATCAAATTTAGTTTGGAAAATAGCGCCCCACTAAGAAGTACATACTTTAACCATACAAGTAGGTTTTTTGTAAATCTTTTTATAACAGCAAAATCATATAAATTAAAAAATAAAACAATATTTAACATACTTAATTTTAAAATTTATAATATGCTTTAAGAATTATAATGTGGCAACATTCTACTACCCTTTGTAATAGACAACCCGGATGTCTACACTGCAGCGAGGTACACCTAATTACTGACTGGAATCAAACAGAAAAAGAAAAAATCTATGCAATGGCGAACATAAGCTAATAGTGATCAGTGTCCAGTTTTTCTCTTTAAACTCTTAAAGATTCAAAAAAGAAATTAAAAGCAGCAAAAAATACGTAGAAGCTCCTCCAACAGTACAAAATCCGTGGCGGCAGGCCAGGGTAAGGGGTCCAACTATAGCTAGGGCAAATGGTTCCACCTTTAAGCAACCAACGGACCCTGGAAGCTACAACTTCAGCCCCTAGGAGATAGCGGCCAAGTCAACTCAACGACTATATATACAGTATGTCCACGGAAAAGGTGTTGAAGAGAAAAAACTTTTTTGTTTTTGATTTTATGGAAAAAAGCTACTCTTGATAAAAAAAATTTGCTACTTCTTAGAGTAAGATTGGGATAAAAGCATTTAACATATTTTATATGCGGTGTTCAGAAAATTGAAAAAACTTAAAATGGTACAAGAGTAAAGTGCATTTATTTAAGAAGATATGGAAATAAGTTACTAGGAAAAGTTGTTCAAAATTAAAAGGTAGTATCTAATACCAATTTTTGAAAAAATCGGCCTACTTTATTTTATTAAATTTTTACTGTTAAGTAAGCATTCAAAAGCTGACGATACTGCGGCTAATGAATTATAAAAGCGAAGTGTCAATAAAGCTTGTCATAATCAATGCCTACTAGTACAAAAATTTGGAATGAGTTAATTGATAATGAAATTTTAATCACAAATAAATTAAAGTGAGCCGATTTTTTCGAAAATTGGTATTAGAGACTACCTTTTACGTTTGAACAACTTTTTTTAGTAGAGATCGAACGCTGTTAGAATAACACCGATACGTCACGGTTTTATACGGGTTTGCCATATGAGACCGTGACGTATCGGTGTTGTTCTTAACCCATTTCCATATCTTTGCAAATAAATGCACTTTACTGTTGTACCATTTTAAGTTTTTTCAATTTTTTGAACACCGCGAATAAAATATGTTATATGTTTCTATCCCAATCTTACTCTAAGAAGTAGCAAAACTTTTTATCAAGGGTAGCTTTTTTCGATAAAATCAAAAATAAAAAGGTTTTTCCTCTTCAACACCTTTTCCGTGGACATACTGTATATATTGTAATTATATTTTTTGGCGATTTAGCTAAAACAATTAAAAATAGTAATAATACAACTAAAAAAGGTAGCATTCTTTAAAATCTTAAAACAGTATAATGTGTTTATAAATTGACTAACTTAAAATTATTTCTACATACTAAAATACAATATTTTTGTAATTTAAAAAAATTGTCCAAAAATATCATTAAAAGATTAATTCTTTTAGTTTTACTTATTACCCAAACTTTAAAAATACTTACTAAATTAACAAAAAAATATTATAAAATAAAGATATGGATATCTTTATTTTATAATAATTTTATATAACTAAATATTGCTTATTATATATATATATATATATATATATATATATATATATATATATATATATATATATATATATATATAGCAAGAGATGAAGATAAACTTACTTTTTGGCTATAATTGTTTATAAAAACATATTGCAAATAGAAGCGGGCTCTGGTGTTGGTTAACAATATTGCCAATTTACAACCAATAAAAATTATGTTAAAAACTATAACTTACAACGTTAATGCACAACACTGTGTGTTTTTAAGGTAAATTTTCGATTTTTCTACAAATTTAATATAAATTTGCCTAATCACTCTTTATCATTGTTTAAAGTTATATAAAAACCACACTATACATATATCGAAAGTCCATAAAAATCTGTTTACGTTAGATTTGAGTGCAATAATTTTTGCCGGCTGTTTACCAAAAAATGTTAAAAGACCTTTAAGATGTTTTTACCGTTTATAAGATTTCTTGCCTAAATTTTTTCTTGCTGCACTTTTCCTATTTATGCTCGCGCATTTGGCTTCTAAATATATTAAAGATAAAACCTTAAAAAGTAATAAAACATTTACCAAAATACCTGGACAGCTGCATGAAAGATAGCGCTTGCCATAATCTTCTAGCGCTTTCATAATCTTCTTACATGAAAGAAAACTTGCAGCAATTTTTATAAAACCAAAAAGAGTGCGAGTGCGCAGATCGAAAAATCACAGTAAGAAAATTTTCTGTAAAAACTGTAAAAACACCTTAAACAATTTGTTTAACCTACGAACTGGATGCCGTGAAAAACAGTTTTGGCATGTCGCATTCGGTTACAAAAATCAACTAGTTGTCCCCTTTTTCCATTGCGTTCACCATGAATTGCGACAAGTAGTTGGTAGACATCATACTTTCTTGGTGAACATATATATGGTTCGTATCTAAAAAAATAAGTTCCATTATTCTGTATTTCTGATCTGATTTTAAAGGAATTTTCTTTTGGTACGTGAATACTTATGTAAATACTTTAAAATTAAACAGCCCCACAAAATAAAAAAGTTGAAGGTCTAAAGGACTTGACCTTGAAATCTTTATGCTTTTGGGGTCGCTGAATTTAAATCCGGGGTTAGTTTAACCCCATCAGGTCAGGGCCAGAGGCATTTCAAAGTCAAATCTGCAACATTAATTGCAACAAAATTTGAAAAGTGTTTACTTATGTTTTTAGGTTGCGGAATATGAATTCGTGGTCAGTTTGACCCCATCGGGTCATGGTCAAGAGATCTTTCAAGGTCGAATCTGCGATATTATAATTTTACAGATTTGACCACGGATTCCTATTTATCGACCTCAAAGACATAAGTATACATTCTTTAAATTTGGTTGGGATTAATTTTTCAGATTTGACCATAAAATGACCTTGACCCTGACTTGATGGAGTCAAACTGATCCCGGGTTCGGATTCAGCAACCTCAAAAACATAAAAATACCATGGTCAAGTCATTTGACCTTTAATTTTTTTATTGGGCTGTGTAATTTGACCTTAAAATGACCTTGACTTTGACCTGATGGGTCAAACTGACCCCGTATTCGAATTTAGTGACCCCAAAAAGAGGTACTAGGGTCAAATCTTTCGGACCTTTAACTATTTTTTGTGGGGCTGTGCTACCGTATTATTATTAACTATTCCAGTTTGACCTAAAATTTAGGTATATAATATTTAACCTTGTAGATGCCATAAGAAACAAAAAATTATAACAATTTCAGCAAAATTACCTGCTTGCTCAAAGTAATCTTAAAATATTTTCAAAAAATTTTTTTAAGCATTCAGTTTTCTGCATAGAAAATAAAGTTTTAAGTATACTACTTTGACTTTCTTATTAAATTTTGCTGGTTAACTTTGGATAATTTTCTTGCTATAATTTTATATTTTTTGGCGACCATTTATTGGTAAGTATTATTTACGTATAAAAAGTCATTTATTAATAGCCCTTAAATTATTATTAAACAATTTAATAGTCCAAGCAGCGACCGTCGTAAAAAGGGGTAAACGAGAATAAGTACAAAAGTTGACTTTATTACTTTTTGGATATTCGACAAGTAATAAACCAACTTTACGGCACTAATAACGGCGGTTTGCACCACTGTGGTTTAAGCAGTTTTAACCCCTTCTTTACCTAAGTTGCATTGAGATGGTGTCAAATATGATGACAATAGTCACATTCAAAACGTCCCTTAGTTAAGAAAACAGAAAACCACAACGGTGCAATTGGCCATAAGTCGATGCATTTTGGCGTAACCTATAACTTTCTTATCTTATTTAGCGAGACCTATACCCTCAATATGTAATTTTGTGATGGTATGTATATAATTTAAAAATAACCGGCGGATTTTCGCAATTGCCGAATAAATCATAGTAAAATGTTATGGTTATACTGGCCTAAATTAAGGGTCTTTTGCCCTGACCTACTTGCTAAATATATTTGACGCATGCCACATCAAAAACGCCCTAGTTCCTAAAATTTTCGACTTAAAAAAGTTGTTGACTACGCCAAAACAAATTCACTTACGAAATTTTAAAGAAGTATCTTTTATTTTAAAATATAAAGCAGGAATTGATGCCTAGATTTAGCCACTTTTTTCTGAAAAAATGCAAAACGTATTAATAAAAATGTTCCATTTGTTCGGAATACCTACCTAACATATCTAACTTGCCGTTTTAATGGATATTTTCTGTAGTATTTTGATCTTTTGGGTGCCATTGGTCTATTAATTCTTGTGCTTTCAATTTCGTTTTCTTTTCGATCGTTAAAAGCTTCACTTAAGTAGGTTTCTTCATTTTCACTATTAGGGTTTTCTACGTAGATAAGAGGGGTGGCGCCTTTGGGCCAGGGAATTAATAAGAGTTCTGCTAACATATTACTCATTTCTTTTAATTGTTCGTCTGTTAGCAAGTCATTTGGCGCTAAAAATGTTAAAAGTGATAACTTTAATGGAAGCAACGAGAAACTGATTAGATTGTAAAAAATTGTAAATTTAACAGACCGTCAACCCATCGAAGAAAAAAAGGGCTAATCGTACCCAGTATGCCCTTTTAAATAGTGAATATTAAATAGACGCCGATCATTTTTGATAAGTTTTAGGCGATAACTTTGATTAAATGACTAGAAAATAGACCTAGAAAGTGCTAAAAGAGTCATCTTGGAACATTTAGTACTAAGTAGGCGATGTAAACCAAACAAAATTTAATTTAAAAAAAATCGGGAGAAAAATTATCGGCATACGTGTAGATAAAGACTTAAGGGTCAAGCTTGACCTTGGTTTTTGTTATAAAATTGAAATCTTGGAACAATCGTACTCAGTATGCCATTCATCCTAAATTAAAGTTTTTGAAAGGTTATTCGCCGCAAAATTAATGACATACATGTAGGGAAAGGTTTAAGGTTATGTTTGTGCCTTTATATTTGTAAAAAAATACCTCTTGAGACAATTGTACTCAGTAACCCATTTATCCCAAATGATGATCAATAAAATTAAATCCTTATAAATGAATTGGCATAGCCATTAGAAAGGTTTAAGCCAGTGGCATACGTTAAAAATATTGATAAAGTTTTTGATTAAAATAACCAATCGAACTCTGTATGCCTTTTTGGTTGTTAATTACTAGTTGTAAAACTAAACTTTCTTTTAATAGGCATATCGATCTTTTACTAACTTTTTATTTAACAGGTTTAAATAAAAAAATATATATTAAGGACAAATTTGAATCATTTTGGAACTGTCGTACCCAATAAGCAAGTTGTTCCAACCTATTACTAGTGGCCTTCTTAAATATAACATAAAAACATTTAATTAAAAATTATTTAATATATTGTAGACAAAATTCAACCAATACTTACTTACATCTAATAGTACAGGAAAGTTAATAATTCTTTTGTGAAATGAAGCAATAATTTCGGGCAAATCAGATCAACTTCAATCAAATGTTTTGAAATTTGTTAAGAAAGGTGTCAAATATGGAATTAAAGAAGTTTGGTTACTGGGATTTGGTCTAAAACGCTGTAAAAATCGACCAAAATATTTTTTTGGCCAAAAATAAAAAATATTGAATATCCGGCCAATATTAAATGAATTTTCATAAAAATATGTACCGAGGGCTTTTTGATCACTAATTACGATTTTAAGGTCAAAAATTTATAATTAACACCCTTGAAACAGTAAAAACTACCCTTTTTATGGGATTTTAGGAATATTTTAGAAGTGAAGTTCAGATTATCAAATAAATGCCTTTTTTTAAATAATTAATATACTATATATTAATAATTTTATTAGCACTGAAATTGAGATATAAGGACTTATAATGGGGTGTTAAAACTACCCCCATAATAAGAAAGAATTGAAAAAACCTGACCTCAGATTATTCCTTTTGTTTTTAAATCAAATTTTTGAAAATATTTTATTGTATTTTGACTATTATTATAGGGGTGAAAAATACTCCTAAATTTTAAAAAAAAATTAAAAAAACGTTATTGAATTTTTTTGTTGCAACTTTTCGTTTTAGAACCGACAAACTAACAATATCTTCAGTAAAAAGAAATTATTAATCCCCCCCCATCCCCGGGAAATGAGGGACCCAATGAATTAACTATAATTTAATTAATATAATTTTTGGCTGTAACTTTTTTTTGGCTACCATCATAAACATAAAATATGCACTTTTAAACGTCAAATCTTTCTACAGATAAAAGGTTAATAAAAAGAAATTTAAATTAAAACAACTCTGAATAAAGGCTACAAAGTTTGGCTGTTTAATATAAATATTTTTCACGCCACTGGCCAAAAACTGAAGATGTCTTACAAAAAACAAGATTTGACCCACATTTATCAGTCCAAAACATAAGAAATAATTATCCGATAGTGCTAAAAATAACTGGACATATTAAGGAACATGTGTTCTGACTTTTCACTATTTCAAGCAACACAGTACACATGGCGCTAAAAAATTAGCATAAAAAAATTGAAAAAAGTCTATTTTGCCCTAACTTTTTTTCTGCTTATTTTAAACGGTTCTGGTTGGTCTCAAAATTTTCTCAATTTTGTCTCTTTGCAAAATAACGTAATCATTTTTTTGTGAAAGTAATATTTATCCAGATATTAACGCCAGAACGATCCGGTCTCTTCATTTTTCGTTAAGCAACTATTTTTTCCAGGCCATATCTCCTTTCATACTCATCGTACAAAAATAATAAAAAAACATTTTATTTGTCAACTAAAATACTTCATATTAGTAATATATATTTTTTGTACTACTACCACATTTTTGGTTAAATTAAAACACTTTAAACAATGTAACATTTTTTTGGCAAAAATCACAATTTTCCTTGCGCTATTACTTGGAAGGGGTGCATTTTTATAAGAAGTTGTATTTAAAGTTTTTATAATAAAAAACGATAATTTATCAATTGGGTTAGTCATTTTTTTTCAAATATTTTACAAGCTCAAAAATTTTAAAGAGTGTAAGTTAAGAAACTTTATTATTTCGATTCCTTAAAATATAAAAAAAACGAATAAATGTCAATTGAAGTATTAGTTATTGTATTCCTATATCAAAATGAATATAGGGAATGATATATAATTGATATAAAAAAAATAATACTAAGTGTTTATTTGACCCTTAAATTCATCGTTAATAATTATCATAAAATATAGTCTTTTTGCAAAAATAATGTCCCATATGTAACTTTAAACCTTGTCCTACATGTGAGTCATTAATTTAACGATGAATAACCTTTCAAAAACTTTAATTAAGGATGAATAGCATACGTAAGCGAAATTTGATTTCGTTAAGTTTAGATGGCATACTGAGTACAATTGTTTCAAAATGACTTTTTTAGCACTTTCCAGGTCTATTTTTTTGTTAATTACCCGCAATTATCCTGTAAAACATATTAATTAATGATCAGTACAATTGGTGCATAATATTCGGCTTAAGATATTCATGAACTGTTTCATTATTTCGAAGATATCTCGAAAAACTTAAAATATTTGGGGTCAACATTAAAAAATCTTTATTAAAAAAATCCCCAAAATAAATTAAGTTAAATATAAAGAAAAGCATTTAACTCTAAAATAGCGTGTAAATTATAAGCATTAGTACTAGCAAACCACAGAATATTATATTCTGGAGGCAGTAGGGGGTGATATAGTAGGGTGATTTATCTTTTTTTTTCTGCACCTTTTTATACAGAAAAATGAAAGTTGCAGATATATATATAATCTCAAATTTGACGTCTATTTACAAGTCACGTGATTTTCGGCGACTTTCTGTTTCATCGGAAATGGTCAAAACTTTTAATATTTAAATAAAATATTCTATATTTTTAAATTTCTGGCAACATTATGCGTCTAACGGTATCCTATATGCCAAATTTTCACAGTTTAGAAAAAAAATTAATACGAAACCAAAGGTGCAAAAAATGCTTTAATTAAATAAACGCTATTTAAAAAAATATTCCTCATACACTAAGCTTATTTACTCATTTCATTTAAAAAAAGTAGTATTTTCATTTTGAAATTACAAAACGCGATCAAATTAAGCGTAAAATATTTACAGAGTTTTTTTATTTTTAATAGGTTAATTGGCATCAAAGTTATATTAGGCCCATTAGGATCATCAACATAAAAAAAAACTAAAGCTAAAACAAAATTATTTAAATACATATATGCGGTACTGTCAAACGCAAAATATTTTAAAAATTTAAAAATATACTGGGTGTCTTATTTAAAAATCTTATGTTAAGGCCATATTTTTGTAAAACTAAAAGTTAAATGATTTGTAAAAAACGTGAAATTTGAAATTATCTGACATAGCCAAGTTTCATATTTCTATCTTAAAAAATGCAGGGAAAAAGAAGGTTTATTCGAGCTAAAAAAATTGTTTTTCTTACCATCCATCGTTTCTTGTTCTGTATTTAATTTATTGAAGCTAGATGATATCTCAAAATCATCGGATTGTGCGTTAATACGGCTGTCGCTTTTTAAAACAAATAACACTAAAGAAGCTAGCACAAATTGGCTTTTACTTCTTGATGGTGACACTCCCATTACTCTGTAAAAAATGTCATCAGTTAAAATTTCAAGTCGGTTGGTAAAGAAACTTTGTGGTTTATGTGGTTAAAAAAAACATACCAATGTTTTAATCGGTTAGTTTTGTGTTCAAAGGCATATTTGTCCACTAAATACAATTTTTTCGTGAAACAGTTTAGGGTGTTTCCTATTATAAGTTGTAAATATTTAAAACCTAAAACTCTTTATTATATTCTTAGGCCCCTATACCTAAAAATACCAAATAAATATAGAAAAAAACATCTCTTTAAAAGTGTTAGACAATGTTATGGTTTAAATAATACTAAAATCTTGGACTTCCATTGTCTTTATTTATTAATTGATACACAACGTTTCAGTTAGTAATGTATCTTCAACTGTTTTAAGTGATAACTTAGGTAGATTTGGTTTCAGCGTGGCGTGTTTAGGCGACATCAACACAAAAAAAACTATACAAAACAAATTCTTGACGTAATGGCGAAGGAACAATAATTTCAAGAAATTGTTAGAATGTAATAACGCGTTTTTTCTGACCGCTTCTATTAATAAGAATATGCTCTAATGGATTTTCGGTTACTATTACCAAAAATTATACTATATTTAAGGAGCCTATTTTTAAAGTGTACAATGTTTTTAACAACAACATTAGGTAGATGCCGCGCCGCATCAGTTTAATTTTTTAGCGCTAAATAAAAAATAAACCATTATTTTACATCAAAGCAGGTATAGAAAATTAAGATTCGTTCCATACTGTATAATCTACGGTAATGATTAAGTTCCAAATGGTACAATCAATGAGGTGTGTCAATTGAGGCAAAACTTACAATGTATAATGCCAATTTAATATTTTTTCGTACTTAGGTCGAATATCGTTTAAGAACTTTTGATTGTCTTTTTTATTTAATTGTGGTAATAGTTCGGGGAAAAAGTAACTACAGATCAGACCTTGGGAAGGCAATATCCATTACAAAGAAAGGAAAAGCATAATTAATATGATTATATTCAGTATACCAACACAAAATCTATGTTATTAAAGCCAATTTTTAAGAGAATGTAAGTAGGGGATATTACAACCAAAACCTATATTGTTTCAGATTAGGCTGCCTTGAAAGACCTAAATTCCTATCGTTTTACTTCCGAAATCACGATAAAGTGTCTGAACGACCCAAAAGAACTTACTGCCAGGAACAACAGGATAGAACTTTTCTGAGTTTCTAAAAACAAGAAAGAAAAAGGCAAAGAGAAAGCAGATGAACTAGCAAGAGCTGGTTCAAGGGCCAAGAGCCAGTCCTCTAACTATCAAAACAGGCGATAAAAACAACAATAGACAGATAATCCCATTCAACATCTGGATTGTTGGCATAAATTACCTGGCATTAATAGTTGAAAACAAAAAAATGATGTCAATAACCTTTTTATTACTTTAATTTAATAAATAACTTCAGAGAATGGACTAGGCTTAAGCCTACTTAACCTAATGGAAGATCCGTTACTGAGAACAGGGTGCTTCCTCAAATTTTGACAGCTTCTAGCGACATTATTATTCCAGATAGAAAAAAATTGTAGGGCATTATTTAAACCGTCCGAATTTGCTACTTAAAGAAATACCTGGGACTTACTTACGTCGAACTTTTTGACTTATTGTATACTTTTTTTAATGAAACACCTATATATTATGTGTTTATCTAATGGTGTCTAAAATTCTCTTTTTAAAAACGTAACTGTTGCCTATAATTTATTTATCCATTGTTGAAATGTCCGCTGTTCAAAAATAAAAATATTTCTAATTTACTATATTAAATAAATCACAGTAACCATTGGAAAACAAAGTTATCAAATGACATTATCTGTGGAATGCAACATAACATTTAGTTGTCAATTCGCAGTTATACTAAAGAGGAGAATAGGGAAATATATTAGTGAATATAGATCCTCATCTAGAATTAGAGATTTTATTATATTTTCAAGGTAAAGTGGCACACAATATTTTATAAACACCTTTTAAAACCATGTATTTTTATTCATTTTACACCTTTTTTCCATTAAATTGCGAAGCTTCACTTTCAGGCGGGGTGGCCATGTTTGCTAAATCATTTCCTGGTGTATACATGGTTGCGGCGTGTGAAAATTGAGGTTTGCAATTAAGTGGAAAAAAGGTGTAAAATAAATATAAAAACATGTTTTTAAAAGGTGTTTGTGAAATATTGTGTACCAATTTAGTGTAAAAATCAAGAATTCTGACCAAAAAAGAAGGAGAAATAGTGTAAATAAGGTTAGTTTGATTTTCAACTTTGATGATGAATATCTCAAAAACGAAACTTTGCCGAAAAAATATTCGTAATCAGCGCCCCAAAAAGCCCCGTATACCAAATTTAGTCAAAATCGGAGAGGAGACAACTTTCGAGACAATTACCAAACAATTTTTTCAAAAAGATATTATGGAGCGATGAAGCTAATTATACCACTGCTGGGATGTTTAACAGGAGAATTAGTCATTTATGGGCACAAGAAAACCCCCGCGGAATGTTTGAAATTAAATTTCAAGGCCGAAGAGCAGTTGATGTCTGGTGCGGCATTCCCAACACTTAAGGTATAGGTCCTACTTTTTACGAATTTTCTTTAAATGGTTAAAGATATTTAGAATTTCTTGAAAACGAAATAGACAATTATTTGAAAAATTTGTCTATTCGTCAGTACAATGATATAACCTGGCAGCAAGATGGAGCACCACCCCATGTCTTGGTTGACCGCAAATTTCTCTACAATCGATATCTCTTATGGATTGGTAGAAATGTTGGCATTCGATGGACACCCAATAGCCCTAATTTAACAACTGTAGACTCTTTTCTTTGGAGTTACGTGAAAAACACAGTTTATAAAGAACGAAGCGCATTGGTGGAGGAGACAAGAAATAAAATTTTAAATTGCATAACTAATTTAGACGATGAAAAGCCGCATTTTATTATGAATTGATAAAATACAAGATGATTACATAAATAATAATGGCGGGCATATAGAAAATATGTAAAACTTTATATTGTTATTGTAAAATCAATTTTTTATTGTTTTTGGTGTTAAAATTGTTGATTATTTCAATGGTTACTGTGATTTATTTCATTTGTAATATTTTTATTTTTTAATAGTGGATATTTCAACGTTGGATGAGTGAATTATAGGTAACATATATATTTTTAAAAAACAATTTTAGGCGCTAATCAATAAACCCATAATATATAGGGTATTTGATAAAAAAAGTATATAATACGTCAAAAAGTTCACCGGTGATGCTCAATTGTTTCTTTAAGTAGCAAATTTGGACGGTTTGGATGAGACCCTACAATTTTTATCTAAACAATGTTTTTCTATCCGGAATAATAATGTCGCTAGAAGCTGTCAAAATTTGAGGAAACAACCTGTACATCCAACACTTGCATATATAAAATACCCAAAGAATTACTAAAATACCATATATTATTTAAAATTACTTTACTTTATTAGAACTTTATTATTAATTACAATATTATATCAAAATATATTATACACTTATGTTGGTTAATATTTCCAGTAATCTATCTAATTACTAAAGCATTATTAGGCTAATAGTAGTCGTAACTTAGTTAAGAGTACGTTATGATTATTATTATCAATTTAAATTAAATATAGTGAAATTAAACAAATTTATACACTAGATTGTTTAATATTACGAGAACAGAAATATGCTTGACAGAAAGCAGGTCATATTAAAAGCAACAATAAATTTTGGCCAGTATGGCACATTTTCCAGCAACTTTAATTAATTGCATGTCCTGGAATAAATAATTTACAGGACGATTAACAAACAACACATTGGGTAAAATTAAAAGTTGTTGAAATAAAATCTGTCAAAAATCGCACCTATCAAAAATTACATCCGGCAACAACCATATCTGTTAAATACATTTCTTAAAACATCCTTTAAAACAAATGATTATAACCAAAAAATAACGACAATACCATAAAATTAACATCTGCTAAAAGAGCATTTTCTAAAATAATATCTTTCGAAAATGACATGCCAAAATAGACTACTGTTAAAATTTAAATTGTCAAAAGTCACATATGTATTTCTATTTTTTATATTAGAGCCTGTACGATCTGTCAGAATTAAGGTATTATCTTAAAAAGTTATTGTAACAAATTTGTTTTAATTTGGTTGTTGTGTTCTTTAAGTTGGAATAAACACTAAAAATGATGGCATTAAAAAAAATTCGTGAGTCAAAATACTAACACACTCTGTCAAAATAAATACCTCGTCTAAAGCAAATAACCCAAATTAAGTTAAATTCGGTTAAATGTTTTTTAAATAGGATTTTTATTTATACATTTAAACTTAAAAATAATTACCGTACACCACTGACTCGCACCATCTGAAAAAGTCACAAAATAGAAAGTTCTTTTATTGTAGTTTTTTAAATTTGATTTTTTAAAGAATTACGTTAACGTACGCTCATGAGATACAATCTAAAAAATCTGTAAATTGACCCAACTAATTTTTAGGCCAAATGTGATTTAAAGTAAATTTTGCATCTTCTCATTTTTGTTTTCAAAACAGGTGATTTGTGATCTAGATACGACTAACCTTAAGAAAACAAAAAAATTTTTTTTTGGTAAAACAACTTGTTTCCTATTCTATATATGTTTTACAATACGTATGTATAATGATTATTAATACCGGGAACGTTAACATAAATTATAACCGTACACGTTAAATTAAAGTTAAATTGTGTTAAATCTTTTAGTTTCATTAGGCTTTGTTCTTTATATAATTCGTGTAACTTTTTGGCTTAAGGTATTCTTAAATTCCTAATTTAACTTTTTAATAAAAGCATAAGATCCTACAAAGTGAGCAGACATTTTAATCCAAAATACTATTATTTTTGCAATTTCCTTATTTCCATTTTAAAATAATTACCCTTTATAAAAATGGTTATTTTTCTTTTAAAATTTTAAAAGGGTAAAAGACGATTTGGTAAAAAGAGCCCCGGGAGACGTTTTTTTCAAGGTCCAATGCGAGCCGCTAGCAAGCACTCCTTTCCTTCACCCGGTGTGCCCACTGCCCTGGTCTCTTCTACCGGGTGGTGCGTTGCCGAGCGGAACATAGGAAATCCCATGTAAATTTTAAGGGAGTTAATTATTGGCTCTCCTGTACATTTTACAGAAAAAATGTGAGATAAATTTTTGAAGAGACCAATCTGACAAACCCTCGTGCCAAGTTTCAAAAAATTTTAACAATCGGATTTTGAATTATTCAATTAAATGTAATTGCAAAATTACCAAATTTTCGGTTCAGGTAAAACCAAACAGACACCAGCCACCACCAAACAATTTGTTATAAAGCTTTGTCAAATCTGACGTACAGCCGAATACAAGGAATGTTTTTTTTTCATCAATCTCACAACCATGACATTTAAAGTAAAAGACACTTAACATTATTTTTTTATCTAACTTTTTAATTAATGTAACAATTAAGTTTAACTACTCGGAATAACAATTATAACTATCGATCATTAAAAAAATAATTTTATCATACTAGAATTTAATTAAACCAATAGGAGTATCTGAAATATTTTCAATTTATTTTCCCATCAAGCCTATCTGGTCCATTTCAACCATTAGACGTATTGTCAGTAAATTCGAGTCCAAAGCCATGGCAATAAATAATTGTAAATGTTTAACTCAGAAGATCGAAAAGAGATTCGAAAAAAGAGAGAACTAACTGAACTCCTAATATTTTACTAGGTGTGGAAAAACAAAATGAAATAAAATACAATAATTTTTTTAAAAAATAATAGAGAATTACATAAAAACATTAATTAATCAAATGTTCAAACAACCCCCATTAACAGCTAAACAATATCCCAACCGATGATAAAATTAATTTCTAACGTTGCTAAGTTGATATTGCGAAATTTTATTACAATACCGTTTTAAATTCTTAAATTTGACACTTTTATAAATGACACTTTTTAAGTGACCCCACAAAAAGAAGTCATTCGGTGAAAAATCAGGTGACCTGGCTGGCCAAAGCATCCGGTACCGTGAACCAATAATATTGCCGTTAAAAGCATTTTCCAGGTACTTTCTAACCATTCCTTGTATTATACCGACTGTAACTGATTTATTGACACTTTTTCTCATGTCAGGTACAATATTCACTTTACTGGTGTCTGTTTAGTTTTACCTAAACCGAAAATTTGGTAATTTTGCAATTAAATTTAATTGAATAATTCAAAGTTCGTTTATAATTTTTTTTTAAACTTGGCACGAGGGCTTGTCAGAGCAGGGTGTTCCTTAATCACCTCTTTTTTACAATATTAACTGTTATGACCTCAATTTTCAGCAAGAAAAACTTTATGCTATAATGAAACATTATGGCAAATTTCCTGAAAATGCTATGATATTTCATTATAATATAAAGTTGTTGTTGGTCGAAAATGGAGGTCCTTATAGATATTTAAAGGTTTTAAAAAATAATTTAAAAATATTACTTTCTTTGCACTAATTTGTTTAATGCTAGCGATTACTGCCATATTTTATCTAGCATTAAATTAAATTATGTCACTTTTTAATACATGGTGGTCCAAAATTAGTAGGCAATATTTCTAGGGCTCATTGTACTTCAAAAAATATGAACAAAAGTTCATATAAACAAGCCTCGAATATATATATATATATATATATATATATATATATATATATATATATATATATATATAATATATAATTATCAGTATGTCCGCGGATGCGTAAACAAGAGGACAAATGGACCAAAAATTGAAAGATACGAAAAAAAGTCATTCTTGATAAAAAATTTTGCTTGTCGAAAAAATATGAACTGCAATGAGAAAATAGATTTTTATCATACAGGGCCAAAAATGCAAAAATATAAAATCAAACTAAAGCAGTCATTTTTGACCTTTTAACGTGAAATAATAAATAAAAAACTTGCTCCAAATTAACTTTAAACCTGATTCCGAACTTACTGAAAAAAATTTAAATATATGAAAAATTAAAAAAAAAAACATTTTTGCAAGTATCTACGCATTTTACTACTTTTACTTGATTATCAACTTTACATTACTAAACATTAATAAAAATAAATATACAATGGAAAAAATTGTATAAAAAAATGTAAATGTAAAATGCGTACTTGCAAAATTGTTGATTTTTATTTTTCGTAAATTCAAATTTTCCTTAGAAGTTCGGAATCAAAATAAAAATAATTTGGAGCAAGTTTTTTATTTTACGTTAAAAGGCCAAAAAAGATTTTATCTTGCTTGATTTTATGTTTTTGCGACCCTAATAATATAGTATATATTTTTTTGACAAGCAGAATTTTTTTTCAGTGCTTTTTCGTATCTTTAATTTTGGGCCATTTTCTAGTTAACCGCATCCGGTATATATATATATATATATATATATATATATATATATATATATATATATATATATATATATATATATATATATATATATATATATATATATATATATATATATATATATATATATATATATATTATATATATTATATATATATATATATATATATATATATATATATATATATATATATATATATATATATATATATATATATATATATATATATATATATATAATATATATATATATATATATATATATATATATATATATATATATATATATATATATATATATATATATATATATATATATATATATATATATATATATATATATATATATATATATATATAAAATTATATATATTATATTTATTATATATAAAAGAAATGAGAAAAAACTCAGTTACTATAAACCTACACATTTTTCTCAGGCACCATTTTAAACAAGAAATAAGCTTTTTTCATGCCATATCGTATCCACCTAAATTTATAGGGAAACAAGGTATAAGAAATTTGATAAAAACCTTAAAAATTAGATAAAAAAAAAACGATAAAAGTAACCAACTACTTTATCCCGGTTACAAATCCTAAAGACATTTACCAAACCGTTTTAAAGAACATCATAAAAGCTTTTTTTTTCTGTGGGGCAAGACCTATACCTAAATTTACATGAAAAAAAGTTATGGGGCCAACTTGGTCAGGTTTTTTACTTGGTTTTTTAAATATATTTTTGCCGAAATTTTTATTTTTACCTTTAAAAAGTTACATTTGAATAGGAAATCTTATTTAAAACAACTTTTGGGTTAACGTCTACTAATAAAAAGTGCATATATTTTAAGTTAAAATTAAAAAACTTAAATGTAGACAAATTCATACCTATCTTAAAAATGCAACCTCTTTTAATGGCATTACTCCGCGGTTTTTTCATATTTTACTGAAACAATAAAATGTCTTTAACGTTTTAGTTTCTTTTACCCCTATTTTTTTAAAATATAATAATTATCCTATTAGAACTGAAATTTGTATAATAGAAAACAACGGTTTATTTGGAAACCTTTTAAAAAAGTAAAGTAATTTTAATAGGTATTAAAGTAAATCATTTTTTTATTGCACATAAAAGGTGTAAGAAATGTTTTGCCCATGTATTATAATTATAGTAAATAACAAAGAAATAGTATCAATCTAATAGATAAAATAAAATAAATAAATGATATTTAAGTGATCCTATTCTAAATATTTATGCATTTGATACGTTTTTTTGAAAAAATTATTATAGCCTTATTAGTTGCTATACGGAAGACATCCAGAAAAAGATATACTTAGCATACCCCTAAAAAAATATATTTTAGAAAGTGTTAATGATAGATGTTAATTATAGATAATAGCCAATCCGTGGCCACTACTGATAAAACGATATTTTTTAAAATTAGTTTACTTGAAAATGGGCCAAAATACAAAGATTGACTAAGAACTTTTTTGTGTAAAAATAATAAAGGTTTTCTTATTTGTGGCTAAAATTCCAAAAACAAAAAAAATGTGGCATGGTTTAATTAATAAACAACATCACCAAATTTAGCTGGCCTATCTTTAAAGGTTTCAAAAATATTCCAAAACGTTACTTTGGGCCCATTCTTCGGGGGGCTCTAGCCATCTTAGGGTACATTTTTTGAGGCATGTTTATATAAACTTTTTTATATTTTAGTACAATGAGTTCTAAAAATATTGACCACTAATTTCGGTGCTCCCTGTATATTCTACTGAAAAACTGTTTGTTTTGTTTTTATTTTTTTTTTCGTACTTTTTGTATTTTGTTAAATAAAGTAAAAATTTTTATGCACAGCTAACTCTAAGACTTTTTAAAAGTTTCACTAATTTTAAAAAGTGCCATTTTTTGTATATAAATTACAGGAAAAAATGGTAATTTTAATTATTATGTAAATTTTACTTAGAAAAAGTACAAAAAAAAATTATAGCAGTACATACCTAGAATAAATATTATAATAAAACTAGTTATTAAACAATGAAACATTAAAGAAAATATTCCGACAGACAATCCTTATATTCAAAAATTTTCCCTTCCTGTTTTTGAACTTTAAAAGACCGACAATGTGTTGTTTTGCCCGTTCCTTTCCTCCCTTTTATAGGGTAATCTTGGTGCCAAGTGTTTTTAAGACAAAAACATGGGCCACTATTCTCCGTTAGTGCAACAAGTTGTTTACGAGCTGAGTAAAATTGTAGGTTTTAATAGGAAGAGATCGGAATTTGTCAAATTTTTGATCATACATGGTAATTGCCTACCTGGTGTTTCTTATTATACGAGAATATGTTATATAGGGTGATTTAAAACTTATCAGTAAAAAATTTAGGAGTATATTTAATATAGTTAAAAGTTAACGATTACACAAAAAAGGTTATTATGTTTTAAATATGTGCTTTATTGTTGTGGTAAATTCAATTATAACTTAAGGAACTAGTCCACTTTAGAATTTACAAAAATTCATTTTTTTTTATTTTTTACATTCTTGAACCATTTAAAATCACCTTCTAAAATATTTTTAAGAAATTTAAATCCTAACACTATAAAATAAGGGAAAGTGTGCGCATGCTCTTAGCTGTACGCAGTTGCTCACGCAGCCGCTAGTCAACCTGAAACGCATTTTTATCAAAATGATTTTTTTGAAACTGCGGACAGTTATTCTCTGGAACTACTAAACCAATTTTAAAAAACCTTGTCGCGTTTTGTTTTTTAAGATGTTTTTTAAGCCAATTTACCACAGTTTGGCAAAAAAAAAATCTTTTTTTTGTAAACGTCTGCCATTTCTTTTAGTTTTTTGATTAAATGTGGTAAATTGACTTGTAAGAGACCTTCCTTTTTAGAAAACCATTTGTTTTTTTTTTGTTGTTTTAGACTTGCCAAAGATTATCTGTCCGCAGTTGGACAACTTTTTTTCAGCGGCACCTTTTTGGCGCTCCGTGAATGTTTCTTTAAAAATAACTATTTTTATTCGTATTTTTAAAACATAAAATAATAATATTAAAAAGGTTTATGTTTCAATTAATTAAACAGCTAAGATTTTTTTGTAAATTTATGTTTTATAGCCTTCTAAAGTATATTATTATGATAAGGATTATGATATATAAGTTTAACAACTAAAAAAATAAAAAAAAAAATATAAACAAAACCCAAAGCAATTTTTACAAATATTATGAAATAAAATATTTTTATTTACTATTGCTTAATGGACTACTCTCCTGGCTTTATTTTAAGAAAATATTAGTTATTTTGCAAATTTTTAAAATTATCTATAGACTATTATATTTTTTTGGAAAGCAAGCAAAAATTTAGCATAATAAAATAAAAATATACAGGGATTTCCGTAAGAAAAAAAGCCCTTTGGTTAATAAATCGAAAACTTAGTTATGCAGAATAAATTTAAACCCTACTGGGTTCCACAAAAAACTTTATAAGAGCTATTTTTTACTTTTTTGTTACGATATATAATAGTCGAGATATAAGAAGTGCGTAGAAATGCCAAATTTTAAATTTTATTCTGTATCTTAAAAACTAGGAGGGCTATGAAAACTTTGTTTGTAGCATCTTTTGTTTCTTGAAACACCACCATGATAATGTGAAAACTGCATCCCTGTATCCCGACTTAAATAAACGTATCGAAAATTGTACACCCTGGTCAACAAGTTTTAAAAAAAAAATTTTTCCACGATTTTGATAGTTTGGTCACATGAGTGTAAAAAATTATAAGTTATACTTTTATTCTTCTTTCTCTGTCGCACGCTTGTTCACACTGCTGAGTGTTAAGGTCGGCTCTATAGGTATATGCTTGAAGAAGCTAATATAAATGTTGTATATTATAAATATTTTAGGTTTATTTTTTAAAACAGGTGTTTAATGCCTTTCTACTACCTTGGATTGCCAAAATTAAAACCTTTTGGGGGGGAAAGTTTTTTTGTATTCGCAATTTTTACTTATCAATGTCATTTTAATTATATTTTTATTAATTTTAGATTAATAATTTAAATTTTAAAAAACATACAACAAAAGTAACTGTAAATATTATGGTACAGAATGACGTCACTTTAAAGACTTTAAAGTTTTATTTGTTTTTTCTTTAAATTTATTTATATTTTTATTGTTTTACTGTTTGTAATGTCGTGTAATGTTTTTATACAGTGTGTCCCAAATTGGGGAATTTGGGGATTTGGGGAAACCACCAGAAGAAAATCGGTTAAAGGGGAAAGTTTTGGACAATTATGTTGAGCTAATCCCGTTTACTACAGGTTTTTTTATCTATTCAGGTTTTGAGAAATTTTGAAAAAACCTGTCATTTTGTCTTCCTTTTTTTTTTATAAGTGAAAATTTTTAAATCTGAAAAACTTCTTTAAACCTTTTTGAAAAAGATGACCAGTGGTAATTTTTTATTTTCTACGTTTCGGTTTTTAGAATCATCATCAACTTTATTTTCATATGGACGCCATATTGGTTTTTTTACACAAATGTTTTTTTCTGTTTTCAACAATGTATAAATGTTATAATTTAAGTTTAAACCTCTTTTTTTTAAAAAAAACCAATTTTTCTTAGTTGGCCTTGATTCCGGCGAACGTTTTTTTTTGAAACAAAAAATATTTTTGGCAAAATAGATAAGCTGAACAGATATTTTACAGAAATGGGTTTCGCAAACAAGCTATAACGTTAATACCGTGTTACAACAAAACTACACGTAACAAGTTAATTGAAACAAGTAAAAAAAAAACAATGAAAAGTGGCAAACTAATATTTCCACAAAATAAAGATGTAAAATAACGACCAAAATTTTAAAAAATGTTGTACATATTTCTTAACATATTAACGATATTTTTTAAATTGGCCTAACTACCCTATGAATGGTTACGGTATGTGGAATTTTCTATCAACATCCCTGGCTGAAGATGTTGGATTTTCTTTAAAATTTGGGGTTCTTCTTGATCGGGGTTTTTTAAAAATTTTCCGAATTTAAGCAAATTTGAACCCCGTTTTAAAGTATTTATTTGGATCTTTTGGAAAAGGCAAAATCGTTTGCGACTATATCAACATTTCTATTATTTTGAAATAACTTGCAAAATATCAAGTATTTTTAAATAATTTTTTAAAAGTTGAAAAAAAAATTTTAAAAATGTACCCCGGGTAACTTGATAATGACGCTAGATGACGTTCCCGGAACAAGGCTAACTGAAAATATTTTTTTTTAAAAGGATGAGGTTATAAACTAATAAACTATAACATGTTATACATTGTTGAAATAGGAAAAAAAACTATTTGGCTGCAAAAAAAAACCCAAATCCCTATATGAAAAAGTAAAGTTGATGATGATTCATCAACTTTCTTTTTTGGGGGGGCCTTAAATTTTTTGTAACACGTATTAATTATAGCAATGTTTCGAAACCCATTTCTGAAAATATCTGTTCAGCTGATCTATTTTGCCAATTCTAATATTTTATTTTTAAAAAAAATGGTTCCCAATCAAGGGGCCCAATGGGGAAAATTTGTTTTTTAAATAAAAAAGGTTATTAATCTTAAATTATAACATGTTATTTTTGGAATCGAATAAAAGGCATATTTGGCTGCGTAAAAAACCTGGCGTCCAAAAAAAAAAGTTGATTGTTCTAAAAAAACCCCAAAAAGAAAAAAAAATTTTCCCCTCAATTCTACAAAAAGTTGCTTTGGGTTTTTCAGATTTGAAAAATTTTTTTTTAAAAAAAAAGGCCATTTTTAAAAAATGTTTCAGGTTTTTTCAAAATTTCTCAAAAACCTGAATAGATAAAAATGTATAAAGGGTTATTATCCCCCTTTTAAAAATTTTTCCCCTTTGTTTTCTATCTTCGTGTTTCAAATCCCCATACATTCCCCCAAATTTGGGTTTTAAGGGAAAAATAATAATTTTTTTTGATTTGTAAGATTTGCAAAATTGTTAAGTTTGATTTACCAATATACTGAAATAAATTTACCTAAGCTTTTTAATACGCCAACGACCATTGGGAAGGTTTTAAAATTTTCAATTAATTTATTAAATTCTATAGTAAAAAATTCTTTAATGTAATTTTAAAGCCTTCCATTATTTTATATTAATTTTTTATAAAAACGACAAAAAACTCACAGCAAGTATAACCCCAAAGGTTTTACTATTTGGTTGCAAACAGTTACCATAGTTACTTTTACCATAATTTGAGTTATTTTTAAATCAGCTTATATTTTCAAATGTTTCTTAACATTATTTATTTTAACAAACGAGGCAGATGAAAAAATGAGTGGTATATTTTTATTGGTCCGTAATACGACACATATTTCATGCAATCCATGGATAATTAATTTCATATTTAATTATAGTGTATGTATGCTGGTAAGCAATATTTATTGCTCGAATATTACATCTGACGTCCAGAAGAACATTGGTTTTAAAATTTATGGATTTAATTTGTGTTCGACTACCTGCAAGCCGAAAAGGTATAAATATGTATTAATTTTATGATTGTTTCTGCAAATAATTTATATAGCACTTTTGAAATAATAAAAAATGTTTTATTGTCCCTAAAGCAAAATTCATATTTTATATGCTTTCTATAATACTAAAAATATAAATAAATTTAAAAATCTTTTTTACCAGGGGTCCCAAAAAAGAAGGACGCCGGCTGTATCTCGTTAACTTTTATAACGGTTTGGGAAAAAAATTTTAAAAAAAAAAAATGGGCTAAAAAATGCTGGAAAATATTTTCAAGCTTTTTAAACTACCGCGTGATGAGGCAACCGCAACGGTAAATTAAAAAAATATATTTTTTCGCCGAAAGTAGCTAGTATTGGGTACAATTTTGATAACATCAGTAAAAACTCTAAAAGTTTGTATTGTATCCTCTAGAGAACAGAATAAATAATCAAAAACATAAAAATGCTTTGATTGGAGTATGTACTTACTCGTATTAACTTTAATTTAAATATTAGTAGCCCAGTCTGTAGGTAATTTTCAAGACTCAATTTGTAACAGATTAAAAGGTATTAGAACTTGTGGAGGGTAATTACTTGAATATGACTGTAGTTTTGGACTCGAAAAAAGTGTGCAGGGGTGGGGGGTGGAGGGTTAAAAGTGCTAAAAACGTGTTTTTCGCTTCTGCAAGCGCCATTGTTAATTTTAGAGGAATACGTTCAAAATGTTTTTTTAGGTATTAAACAAACCTATAATTTGAGCCCGGCCCGTTGCATTATTTATTATCTTTCCCACCCTTATTATTTAAAATACGGCAAAAAGTCATTAACCAAACTGATAGAGAAATGGTTAGAGTTTTTGCTGATGTTATCAAAATTGTACTAAATACTAGCTATTTTAAAAAAAAATAGGTTTTATAATTTACCGTTGCGGTTCTGCCATCTCGCGGTAGTTTTAGAAACTTAAAAGTAATTTTCAGCTATTTCTTTTGCCCACTTTTTTTAAATATATTTTTTCCCAATGCCGTGTGAGAAATAGTTTCCGCGACACAGCCGGCGTCCTTTCTTATTTGGACACCCGATTCTTACTTCTAAAATGCCCCGCTAAAGGTAGGTATTAGGTGTTGTAACAATTTAAAAAATACCTTACAATGAAATTGGATAACGTACACTAAATAGTAAGTTTAAATTTACTGCAAAAAAATCAGAAACACGCGTAGAATTTTACAAGTAAATATTTACCATTCTAGACAAAATGGTTCTGGCTGTGTCTGCAAATTTTTCGTTTACTTTTAAACAAATGCAATTTTTTAAATTACTTCCATTTTTTTTTATTTTAAAAAATAATATTTTTAAATTATTAATATTTTTATATATATAAGGACCAATGGTTTTTAAAATAACAAATACAAAAGTATTATTTTGTATAAATTTTATTTTGCCAAAAAATGTGTTTACCTACAAAAGAATATTACTTATACATAATAAGATTTTTATTTCTTTAAGATTAAAATGCTTTTAATCTTAAAGATTTTACATATTCAGCTTAACAATACAAGCTGCGTTTTATATTTTATATAATTATGTTGTGTTTTTAATCGCGTCTGACTTGTTTTCTAAACAAAAAAGCATAAACATACACAAAAAAGCTTCTAAATAAAATTAATTTATAATTTTTTTCTTAAAGATATAATGTAGTGAGCTTAACAATACAAATTGTGTTTCGTATGTTAAATCATTATGAAGTGTTGTTTAGAGTCTCTGAAATGTTATCTTCTGGAATTTTTGATGATTCGTCAATCGTTCTAAGGACACCGATAATGTCATCTGCTAAAGCATACATTTCTTCAACAGTCTAAAAAAAATATAACTTAAGTAAATAACTGACTATTAAAACTAATTAATGAATGCAAATACAGATTTAATTAAAGATATTTGCATAGCTTTTAGCGTCGGGTATTTTAAATTATAAATATTAAATAATTATTAGGAAATTATGGTATTTTATATATTTAGTAGAAAAACCATATAAGTAAACAGAAAAAAAATGTTTCGCAGAACATTCCTCGATAATACAAAATACAATTTTAAGCAAATTCTATGGATAAAATTTCACGAAATGCATAAATTTAAAATAAGGGCCAACTTCTTACATTCTAAAATCAAACTAGATTTGTTTAAAAAATATATGACTTTTACGTTTCCTTATTTCAAGAAAATTGCTTAAAAATATTAGGTCGATTACTCTCCTATTACACGTATACCAAATGGACCGAGCCTTACCTGTAAAAAAAAAAACAAAAGGCTTGCTAGGCTTGTTCTTGTTGGAAACTCTTCAGAAAAATGGAAATAACAAGAATCACAATATGCTTTCTCTCAAAAAGGTCCGGAACATGGTTAAATAGACAAAATGTAAAAAACGTAAAGAAAAAAAAATACTTAAATCGTCCATAAATTTGTAGGTGTTGGTCTTTGAAAAAAAAATGTAATTTCAAGTTTGGTAACTAAATTTTCTTTTTGTTCGGATTGGTGAGAAATCTCAAAAAACTTGTTAAAAAATAGCAATAAACAAAAAAACAAGGCACTTTAGATTTCTTTGAAAAACCTCCATTTTCATTGAAATCCATTTAAAAGGGTTTGCACAGTAATTCTGCAATCCCGACATTTTTGCAAATTGGCTAGAATTCAGAATATTTTACCTATACATTGCAATTTTGTTTATTTCTTCATATATTTTTCAAAATTAAAAGCGGATTTTTGGACGCCCTCAGCAATTGTTAAAAGTTAGGTACAATTTTGATTTAAACAAATAAAAAACGACATATTTTCTTTGCTTTGTAATTATTCCATTAGAAAAATATTTTCGATTTTAAATATTAAAGAAAGTGACTTTACGAATACCTTTAAACCGTATTTTCAGTAATATTTTTTATTCAAAAAAATCGTCAAGATGGTCAATTTGTTTATGAAAAAAAAATGTATTTTTTTAATCTTTAAACAATTGCTAAGGCCGCTCAAATAACTTGATTTTGATTTTTAAAGAAACATTAAAAAGATTGGGATCTATAATATATGAAAAATAAAATAAAATGTATAAGTTGCAAACATGTCGTTTTTTTAACGAAATTGGCTTCATGCAAAAACTATCAAACCAAACCTAACGAGACTTAACGTGGTGTTTCGTCTTGGTATTATGTTCTTTTTAGCAAAATATGAAGCTTCTTTAAAAAATTTAAAGGATCCTAAAAATCATGCAAAAAACTATGCTCTTTCTGCCTTATTTTGTTTATTGCTTTTAGCAATAAGCGTTAAGCATTTCGCGATTTCTACACAGTTCTGTCTTGTAGGAAATTTAATAAAAAAACATTTTTCTTACCACAATTTTCGGTACGATCAATAAATAGTCTGAAAGTTATGAGCGTTTAAATTAGAAAAAAATGCTTTTATTTTTAGTAGGCCGTAGCTGTCGCCCTCTAACAGAAACATCAAAAGTATGGATGAATTTGAATTTCTCGCTTCATAAAACACCCACATCCCCAGTTTTGTACTGCTAAGTCATTTTGTTAAAATTATTACGAAAAACCAAAAACAAAATTAAAACCCTGTATCTTTGTTATTTTCAACTTTGGGATGAGGCAAGTATACGTGAATTGCATTATTTCGACCTAAGAAATCTGCTGTTGGTCTGTGTCACATTACTATATATATATATATATATATATATTTTATATATATATATATATATATATATATATATTTTATATATATATATATATATATATATATATATATATATATATTATTATATTATATATATATATATATATATATATATATAAAAAAAAAAAAAAAAACAATTCTTATTACCATGACACACATATTTTTTTTTTTTACATTTTGTATATTTAACAAATGTTCCGGACCTTTCTGGGAGGAAGCATATCTGGGTCTCTGTTATTGCATCTTTACGAAGAGTTTCCAGCCAAAACATGCCTGCCACTTTGTACATCCAACCAAAAACAGATACGGCTTGGTCTAAACTCTGAAATTAATATCCTATTTCGTTTAAAAATGCAAAGTCAAACACCAAATACAATACAAATACCAATCGCAGTGTAATTTGTTTTCGCGATTGCAATACTTCCCTTATGGCAATGTATATTTTTTAAAAATAAAATTCTACATCTGGAATAGCCTATTTTTAATTAAGTTAATTTAAGTCCAACTTAATAATTGTTTGTAAATGTCGTGCATTTTATTAATACCTGAATTGCCTAAAGGACCTGCCTCTTAAAAAAAAAAATAGGTTCGCAATTAATTATGGCAGCCATCGTGTTTTATTAAACCAACAGCCATAATAAATAATCTAGCATACAGTAAATGAAGAAACTAATAAATTTAAATAAATGATTTTGACCACTTAAGTGGCTATACTGAAGTACCTATTAGTATTTAAAATCATTATTTGTTAAGTTTTTTTGGGTTATCCGTTAAAACCATAACTTACCTCACATGCCATTAATCTTTTAACCAAAGAATCTTCGTATTTAATCTTATCATAATCTTCTGGTGGCATCATGTATCCAGTTTCAATATCTTCCTCTTCACTAGCTACCAAGTGGGTTTCTACTGGATGACATATTTTTTCTCCTTGCCTGAATACGTGACCAGATTCGATAGAAAGACCAGATGGAGGATCAGGCGTATCATCCCAGTAAAGGTAAGTTGGAATTTTCACCTTATAGATCTTAAGCTAAAAAATTATTTGTTTGGTAAAAATTTATACTTAAGGCTTTGTATTTTTTTTTCCTTATTTTTTATTGTACGTTTTTTTTTAAAGTTTGAGAAAAAAAACACTTTTTAGTACCTAAAAAATTAAGTACTTTATAGCTAAGCATAAAAATAAGTGTAATAAAATAAATAATATAAAACATTTTTATTATGTGTTTGTGAAAAAAATTATTAAGATTAGCATCATAAACCTACTTTGTAATTTACGAGTTTTATCAAGTTAAAAAAATTTTTTATAGAATTTACTGATTTTTAAGTAATTATGCCTTAAATTTGGAAGTTATTTATAAAAAATATGTTTTTCGCGTCTAGCATTAAATATTTTTTGATAGAAAAAGTGGCATTTTCCTTCCTTAAAATGTAATTTTTTTTTTATTTTAGGTTGGAATCTAGGCGCACAGTGCCGGCCTACCGCACCAATGTGTGTCGATTTTACGAAATACTTCAACCCATTTTTCCACCTAGCATAACTGTGGTCTCGTTCCACATAAATGTACTAAATTTGGTATGAAAATTCACAGATATATTCTGATTATCTGTAAAAAAATTGACAAAGTTGTGTAAAGTGATTTTAGATATTTAGTTTTGAAAATATCTTATTTTATTACTGACTTACTGTCTCATTAAAGTTGTGGGGCACTTTCGAGGAAATTTGGAATTTGGGAGTGAGTAAGCTTTATGAGACAAGTAAGAAAGCATTCTGAAAACTGCACATTCGTACTCAAAAAACCCTGAAACAGGGTTGTAATATCGTATATTTAGTGAGTATTTTAAAATTTTCTGAGGTCTGCTGTGTTAGAATTTAAAATTTCGGCAGGATTTTATTCACTAAACAAAGAAAATTGCCACATTTAGCTATAAGACGCCAAGCCAGGCGCGATTTAAAGAACATTAAAATGAGCAATTTTTTCTTCTTGTTCAATCTAATGGTTCTACATAGAGATCAAGGTGTTCTAAGAAAAATATTTGGTGGCTTATCTTTGTTTAACAATTTAAAAACTGCTTGAAAAGGATAAAAGAAGAGCTTGTCTATTAAAATAAAATGCGCCTTTTATTGTTTTTTTTCAATATTATTTTTGGCCAATTACCTTTGCCCTTCTCTCGGCAATCAGCTGTTTACAGTAATTCTCTATAAGCATTATGGGATGACGTGCCATTTCAGGAGGTGCTTGATCCAACGGGATTTTACCAACGAGCACAAGATTTTTTACTCTTTCCATCTCTTCTTCCTTTAAAATTGCATTTACAATTAAAAACAAAACTCAAGTAAACAATATGAAGTGAATTTTTTTTAAATATGTACCTATATGTGTATGTGTAATTTACGAAGAAAATATCTTTTAATATTTGACATGTGTTAAAGAAACTTCAAGCTGCGCCTTATTAATTTTCATGATTTTTACTACGTTAATGTACTAACTAATTTTTATTGTAAATCATTGTTAGCTTTTAATATTACTGTAAATTAAATTAAAAGGTAACTATGTTTTTTGTGTTTATATTTTAAATATCTCTGGCTTAAAATAAAACGTGATATTCTTTTAAAAATAAAACAAATTTTAAATAAACTCTTTAAAATAAAATGTAATTCATAAAAGAAAAAAAAAACATAAAATTCCAAATGCTAACAAAAAATTAAATCACATGTTCAAAAAGGCTCTCCCCGAGGCTTCTTAATAGCCTAACTTATTGTAAAATTCCTGGTGGACCTTCTCAAATGCTCTAAGAGGTGTATTTTGACAAATATTTAAAATTTTCCGCACTATTGCCCTAAATTTGTTGCTCTTTTATGCTAACATCCAAAAGTTATTTTCTTTATATAACCTTATATAAAGAGGCATTGGGCGCTAAATTAAAAATATTTTTTTGTAGTTCCTAATAATCCAATTATTGTAGATTTTTTTCTTATTAATGTTAACAGATATTTGACTGCGCCATGTCTTCCGGAATAACCCGTAGATTACTAAAATCAAGAATCCAACCAATTTTTAATTCAGGATTTTTTTTAACAATAATTATTAAAAAAGAGACTTTTTTACGTTTTTTTTTTTAAATATAACAAAAAGTACTGGCTATATCACTTTACTCATAAAAGACCATTTGTAGAGAATTCAAAAACCTACAAACTGGTTTTTGAAAAATCCCGATCAGACCATTTTTCACCGAAAAAGCCGGAAAACCGCTTAAAACAGACCTTTTTTCAAAAATTCGTATCTCCGTTAATTTTCAATATTAAGGGCTGAGTTTTTGGGAAATGATTAGTAAATAACATGTACTTTAAGCTGCCAAAAGATGAAAATTGTCGCATTAATAGTTTTTATTCAATCGCACTGAAAACAAAATAGGGCCTTATCATGCAAGTGCCGTGAATATTAGGCAAATGAATTTTTAAAACGGCTTTTTGAAGTTGAGATTAAAAGCTACAAATTATATATCTCACATTTTCATATAAGTTTAAAAAAACATTGTTAAAAATGCTTGTAAACCTAGCGCGTCGAGCGAAAATCGCGACCAAGACGTGGAGGGGGCACCCAGCAGCGAAGGAGAAGCGAGAGACGGACTGCGTGTATCGGGCGCACGGCGGAATTTTCGCTAGACGCGCTAGGTTCACAAGCATTTTTAACAATGTTCTCCAATTTTTTATGGAGATGTGAAAGATATAATTTGTAGCTTTTAATCTCAACCTTAAAAAGCCGTTTTAAAAATTCAAATCGGACCATTTGCCTAATATTCACGGCATTTGCAAGATAAGGGCCTAATTTGTTTATAGTGCGATTGAATAAAAACTATAAGTGCGACAATTTTTATCTTTCGGCAGCTTAAAGTATATGTTATTGACTATCATTTCCCAAAAAATCAGCTCTTAATATTGAAAATTAATGGGGATGAATGAAGAAAGGTCTATTTTAAGCGTTTTTCAGCTTTTCTCGGTGAAAAAATAGTCAAATCGGGATTTTTTAAAAACCATTTTGTAGGTTTTTGAATTACCTTCAAACGGTCTTTTATTAAAAAAATAGGTTGGATTTTTGATTTTAGTTTTCTACAGATTATTCCGGAAGGCAAGGCGCAGTTAGATATCTCTTAACATTAATTACAAATATGACTTTTTTGATACAATGATTGGACTATAATTAATTTTAGTGTTCTACTGGTAAGTCCTGAGATGTTTCTTAAACTGATGAAAAAAGGTCAAACTAGAGCGTATTTTTAAATGCAATTAATGTTACTAAATAAGCATTAATTAAATATTTATTATTATTAACACAAATAGTCATTATAACTTTATTTTTAAGATACCTTTTTTAGGCTGCAATATTAACATAGGGATAAAAATTATTGTTAAATTTAAACACAAATTTAAATCTCTGATTAAGTGTGTTTATTCAATTTTTTGTGATTTTTAAACTCTTTTATTGTTTATTTGAAATGATTTTGGTTTTATTTATTTAGTTAAAAAAGGAAGTACTTTATTCGCGGCAAAACATTTTTTTTTGTCAAATTAAACTTAAAAAATGAACTACTACGGCAAATCTAATAATTCATATTTTGAATTACTTAGTCGATAATTGAAATATATTATTGACTTGACAAAAACTCAATAGAAATTTTGATTATAAATGTATCTTTTTACGAACTCCCACATTCTTATAAAAATTTACGACGACATCGTAAATGAAAGACTTTAATCTTAATGACTAATAAAAGAATGAATTACTATTATTTTTATGCCTTTTGTGTCGTCAAACGTGATTTGATTATCTTTAATAGGATTAATTTTCGTTTAACGCAAAATTAAAAGTTGACACTATTAAAAACATTAAATATATTTAATATTTAATTATGCTAATAATATAATTAAAAAAACCTAAAAATATGCATTTATATTAGTGGGCTACATTATAACTATCTATTATTTTGTTGAATAATTATTGTACTATTTTCTGTTATTTATATTATAATTATTCTTTTAAATTTTATTAACTAATTGACATAATAAAACAAATTTTAAACAGATAAAAGTAGAGGAAAAGATACTATTAAAGTTAAATACTGATTATGTATTCTCCAGCCTATTACGTAAATACACAGTTACTAAAAAGAATGCCTTATGTATTTTTACGTCTAGTTACTGACTACTAAAATTGAAAAATATAATCCACAAGGATCCCTTACGTGATCTGAGCCAAAAAATCTTAAAGTGTATCCAAAATTGTTTTTTTTTACTAAAAAGGTATTTTTAAATAAAAGCGCTATTAGGGATAATTCAAGCTGACTCACAGACAGACTTACGAAGTTAAGAAACCAATTACTACTTAACCTGAAGAGCCTAACCTATATAAATATATTTAGGAGGGTGTGCTTTAAATATAACAGTGTTTTTATATGCATAGCAAAAAGAGTAGTTTATGGTAGTATATGTACTAAGGCACGGTACTTTCATTAACGAATAAAATTATTTTCCAAATAATTTCCATAAAACAATTGTTGGAAATTGAACATGAAATTATCCGGACAATAAATTATCCGTTAATGAAATAAGGCTTATGACAGCTTTTGAATAGGGTAAAAAAAGCTCCAATTTTTCCTTAATTAAACTTATTATTACCTCCCGAACTTTAATCCTTTTATCCATTTGCTCTTCATAATCTTCAAGAATTCGTTCCTGTAGTTTCTGCATAAAATCTCTATCGGTCAGACTAACATAGTTTGTTCCCATTAATTTTTCTAGCCTTGACCTGACTTTTGGAATGTTAAATCTAAAATCAAAAATAATTGGTTTACGGTAATTTTTAAAAATAACCACTAATATGTTTCTTTTTGAAAGTTAAAAATCCCATCCTGATGTTTCCTCGTTTACCCGGAAATTTAGCTGTCCTATGTTATTTTAACATATTTTTGTGTATCCAAGCTTTTAACAAAAATAACCAATTTTTTAAATAAAAACAGATTAACATCGAAACTTAATTTTAACAAGTATAACTGGTTAACAAATTAGGATAAAAATAAAATACATATTCTTTTTTATCCCTATTTAAATATAACCAAAAATTATTATTATTTTTTTAAAAATTTCACCTTTAATTTTGAAATTTGTAAACAGGTATCTCACCGAAAAAAATTAGCTGGGCATTGAGACCTATATTCCGCATACCAAAAAGAACCCCAAATCTTTAAATCATAAACTGTGGTTTTCTAAATCCTGTGACAAAGTCAAACGTTTGAAAATCCAAGAGCACAAAAAGTTTATTTCTTCCATCAGTTGTCCCTGTTCCGCATTAAATGTCCGATATCATTTTTAAGGTCAGTTAGATCAACATATCCAAAGCTTCGGACCAGATCTGGCATAGGCTCCCCAAGTAGCTTTTTTCCTATGGTCTTCTACCTAATCGTTGTTATTGGCTCTCCAGTTTCCTTTCTTATCAACGTATATCGGTTATTGTAAATGGTCTTTTTTCCAGTTTTTGCCAAATTAATTGTGGGTTGCTCCAGGACTCAGTACTGACACCAACTCTGTTTTTTTCTTCACATCAATGATCTCTTTTGCTCCATAATCAATCATATCTATAGTTTTGCTGACGATAGTTTCCTTAACTCTAATATTTAATTTCTTAAGCCAGCCTCTAAGTCTGATTTAGAAAACAAGCGCAGGATAATGCAGTTATCTCTTTTATAAGACCTTAAACGAATCTTGACGGGGCAAAAATACCGTTTTCTCCAAAAATGGCAGTGTCGCAAAAAAATTAATTATATATGAGTGGCCAGAGTCAGAACAGATTCAGATTTAAAAAAATGTACATTATTAATGTTTTACATTTAATTTACTTGCCATGACTTCTGGGAAAATTAGTTATTTTAAATGAGTATGAACTACTGCTCACGTAATTGAAAAAAAAAAATAAATTAGACCCATTTAGGTTTTGAACATCAGTATATTTTTATATACAATTGTGTATTAAAATACTAATTTAGGTTTTAGTACCTTTAATTATTTTACACATCTTGTATATATAATTCCTTTTATGTCGCTAAAGAATTTTTGTTTGTTACTCATGTAGATTTTTCTCGCAGAAGCAAGGAAATTTTGTTTTAACAACTGCCATTAAAAAAACAAATGTGATAGTTAATTTCTATTTTAAAATAAACGTAGACATAATGCGTTTTTTTAAACAACCAACTTGTAGTGTGTTTAATTAAGGAATTTAAAAAGTGTTTTAGGTAAGGTAAATGAAATTGCTTTAAATATTTTACAATAAAAAATATATCCTGCTTTTATTAATTGGCACCTAAATAGCCCTTTAAATTATTATGTATTATATTGTTATGTATATTTGCCGCTTTATTTAATTCCTAAGTCTAATCAGTTCTATAAATTAAATAAATTTAAAATATTTTTTTTGAACAATAACTTTTAAAACTTAACAAAAAAAAATAAATAGATAAATAATAGGGTATAATCATTAACTTAAAATACGCTAAAATTATATTTTGAATAATACACTCTTACATTTTAGTATCCTAAATATCCAGAAGTATCCAATGTGCTCTGGATGATTTAAAATTACACCCAAAGGATGCATCTTACAAAATATTTTTTACTTTATTACGATTATTTTTAGGATATTCAAACCTAATAATATTACCTAATGATCTAAGAATTTTATTTTTATTACTTGCAAAAAATTTTGACAACAAGAAAATGGCTATTTTTTATGAATAAATGTTATTTAGATTACGTTGGTCTTAGAAATATTTTTCACACACAGGTTAACGTTAAGATTTTCTGTATACTGATATCAATACTTATTTAAAGGCAACTTGTGCTTTTAAAAGAGAGTACTAAACGTAAAATATTACAAGATTTTAAAATTACGTTTAATTAATTAAATTTAGCAGGATGGTTAGCTACGAATTTAAAATACTATAACAATAATAACACATATTTTATCTATATTTTTATTAAACTTATACTCTAAAAAAGCTCGAATTTTAGCAAAACGTATATCAGAAGTCGTAAATGTAAGTGAAGGTAATAAGTTATTTATAATGTTTTGTAATTTTAAGTTTTTATTGGGTAAGTATTAATTAAATAATATATTTACTCCAAATATTTTTCCTTAAATGACCCAATACAAATAAAAAGGTTAAAACACAAAGTTCTGTAGTTATTAGACTGGTAATATCACCTGTCTACCAAAAATTATTATTTTAATTTTAGCAAAATGTAAAAAAATAACCTTAGTATATGGTAAATTATTGCAGCCACGCTTTTTCACTAAAATTGAATTATTTTGTTGATAACTTAATTTTTATTTTAATGTTATTTTAAATAAATTAGTCATAATTGATTATTGGACTTTTTATCACTGTAACACAGACTCTATATACTTAAAGATTATTTTCTACTTTTTTAGTTCGGTTTGCTATAAAAGCATGTTTTTAGTTTTTTTTTAGATATTATTTATTTCATGACATTTTTTTTACCTTAAGACAGTTAGCAAAGGCCTCTGATATACACGGATCAAATAATATTAATAATAAAACAAAATACTACGAAAAAAGTTCCGAAACACAACGTATATTTTATAATTTTGTAAGACTTACCCTGATATGTATACAGATAAATTTGTCAAATTTATATAATACTGTATTACCGCATACTTCTACCTAATACTAAACTAACGACATAGCTTGTTCCACATGCATACTATTTTCGGTTCTGATTTGAAAACACAAACAAATTTAAATTTTGCTAAGAATTCATGTTTCAACCGATAAAATAGGCAAAATAAAATAAACGAAATGACATGTTGGCATCGCAGGAGATATAATACCAGTATTATATTATGTTAAACACGCACCTTGTGTGAACCACTTGGCTTCGATCCACATGCACCATAAAATTTTTGTTGTAAAAGAAAATTTTTAAATTTAGTACTTTTAATTTAAATGGTGTGTTTTTGTACAAGATAAAATTTAACAATATGCAAAAATCACATGTTATTATTTTTAATTAGGAGGATGTGTATCATACCTAAACCAACCAAATAAATGTAATCGGTATTTAAAAAATATATTATAAAAAATACAATAATTATGAATTCATGTGGTAAAAAATAATTTTAAACAAGTTTGATTGTAAAAATACCGAAAAATTTTAAGGATAAGCATATTTAAAGATGTCTGACAATCAGAATTTGCTTAAATTAGTATTTTAAAAAGGACAGACAGATAGATAAAAAGACGATTTAAGTATAGAGCTTATGACACACCATGTTTAATTGTTTACATTTTATTAGCTTAAAAGCTACTAACTGAATCTATATTTGTCTGTTTTAGTACAGGAAATAAAGCTGAAAAAATGGCAAAACCTAGCAATTTTTTCGTCCAGCATCGATTTGTACAAAAATTTAGGATCAGGCTCATTTCATCCTCTAGTTTTTTTCTATATTGAGCCGTTGTAGGCTTTTGGTTTTTCAAGGATGAAAAGTACCCCTTATTGTAAAAAATTATAAAATTACATTTTAAACTTTAATATGGTCAACATTTGGTTTGGATTAGTTAAATAATGATTGTTTTATGCTTTAGGATATAATATTATAATATGTCAACCCTTAAAACCACCCTTGTTCGAGCTATACATAAAAAAAATATTTATCCTAAAAGAATGACTTCGGCTTGCATCGATTTGAAAAAAATGGAATTGCGATCATCTCACCCTGTACTTCATATTCTATATCATGCTCATGGGTGTTGACTATTTTTAGGGGTGTTAACTACCCCCTTTTGTCAATAACTATATAAAAACATTGTAAACCTTAATATGAGTTAAATTTGGTTTTGATTGGTTAATTAATGATTGTTTTATGCTTTAGAATATAATATCATAATATTTTAACCCTTAAAAACCACCCTTAATAACATTGAAATTTATATAAGTAATGTAATAGATCTATACAGAAAAAAAGTAAACACTCACGCAGACACATGCACAGATGTTTCTTCTTTTCTGTCTTTTGATTTGAATGGAGAAAGTGGAACATATTATAACGTATTACTGCCGAAAAAACCAGCTCTGTGGTATTATATATATTGAAAATGCTCTATTACACTCCCAAGCGAGCTATTCGAATTTCTCGAAAAAAAAATTAATTTGTTTTATAAACATAGTTTCTTCATTTTTGGTGATAAAAAGTTTTTTTAAAAATGATTTTGTAGGGTTTTTCAAGAGCTGTAAGATTATGTGAATTAAATTCCGTAAGATCCCTTAGTTTTTAAGTAAGGTGAGTTTAAAGGCTCGAATAAGGGGTGTTTGCTCGTAAATAGAGGTTTTAAACAGCTATACCTCGCTAAATATTCACTGTAAAGAAAATCCATGCCCAGGGAAATTTTAGTTATTAAAAAAGCTACAATTTAGTACTTTATCAATTTTTTCGTTTCTCCAGTATTTTTGGAGATATTTTAAAGAAAAAAAAGGTAAAAAATCCAAAATTACAAAAAATCAATTTATCTTTAAACTTCAGTTTTTCTAAAATTAGGCATTTTAAATAGGTGAAACTTCTTGGGTGTATTGATAATACGCACATAAAAAGAATTACAGAAGGGTGAAGATCAATTTTAATTAGGAGAGTAGTTAGGGGGTTGTTTTCACTGAGGTAGGTACCGACCTTATTTTGATCATAAGTCGCTCAATTTCTACGCTAGATACTTTTTTCTGTTTGAAAGGTCTAATTGTATGCTTAAAAAAATCTGTAAGTTTTCCTCGAAAAATGCAAAGTTTTCCCGTTTTTTGGCTTTGAATATTTTAAATTATGCATTTACAAAAAAAACTGACTTTTAACATGCTGTATCTCGGTTTGTATGGTGTAAAAAAATTATAAAAAAATAATTTTGTTTGTTTTTTTAAATGCTATCATTTTGGTTTCTGCAGTTTTTTTTGATTAAATGCATTTTTTTGAGTTATTCTCAAAAAACCCTCTAAAAAAGTCGATTTTTTCGTCAAAAAACTGTTCCTTTCAACCGCGAATAACTCAAGAAATATTAGTTCTACGAAGAAAACGTAAAAAAAATTCTTAGAATTACTTTTGCCATCGATTTCCATGGTTAAAATGTAATGAAAAATTTCCACCCCTGAAATGGGGTGGCAACCACCCCCAAGATTTTAGCGTACAGCGGCACGATATAGAAAATGATCCTTGGGCTATTCCTACCTTCTGTAAAAAATTCCAGTAAATCCATGCTGAACGAAAAAATTGCGAGCCAAAAGCTTAATTTCCTGGCCTATTTATTTAAGCCTACTTATCAGAAAGCAATGCGATTATAATGCAGTCAAACGCCTTAAAGGGGTCACAGAGAAACTTAATTTAACTTTAATTTAACCTTAGTGTAAGATCATTGCACACCAATATATAACCTCGTTTATACGCACTTTAAGGAGACTTGAACTTTAACTTTTATTTAAGAAGTTGGCCTACTTTTATCTTCTTAAAGTCAAATTTATAATGAAAATGAGCATGCGCAAGCAGTGAAACCAAACTTACAATTCCCCTAGATCGAGCTGTCAACTTCATCCTTCAACCCGATTTACGTAATGGACAATATGGATACCTTTATTAATTATTTTATTTATTAAATTATAAGAAACCAAGCACAAAAAACAATCAAAACCTTGTCAAAACATAAAAAATAGTCTAACTGTAATATGTCATTGTGTTAAAGATATTTGAAATTTAAAATAAAAATTCTTAGATTAATACCTACCCGACGAAATTTTCGTGTTTCTGCACTTGCGAAAGGTAAATGTAAATATTCTCTATAAATGGTCTAGAAATTATTATAGAGTTAAAATAAACTTAAATAAAAGTTAAATCAGATTTAAAGTTGTCTGCATAAACCAGCCTTAAGAAAATTAAACTTTATTTTAGAAAATGTGTATCACATATCTGTTTATTACTCCTATATACATAACAGCATGGGTATCGTACTTAAAAAAACGGCAATTTAAAAACAAAACTATTTTTAAACTACAATAATTTTAAATACATTTGTGTGGATAATAACTTTTTTAAACAAGTAAGGTCTCAGTGTGAAAATATCGTAAAATTTTGTAAAAAACAAATTATGTAAATGTTTAGCACCTAACGCTAGACTAGTTTTTTAAAAGGGCAAACACTTTAAAAGAAAAATAAGTTTCTATGTATAAATATAAAAGAACCTAAAATAGTTACTAGTAGCACTTTAAAATAATTTTAACCTATATGAATTCATCTTATTAATAATTCTACCTTTAAAGGAAACTTTTTTCCATTGCCCATCGACTGGCTGTAGGAGATCTGTCTCGCTCTTTTGTGCGTATTTTTAAAGCTTTTTTCTAAAGTATTAGCCCGTATAATTTTTCTTCTAGCAGTTTCTAACAGATCGCCACGAAGTGATACTCTTACGCATTCCTTTATAGCCCATCTAAAGAGGCTCAGCAGTTTTTACGTCGTTCTTAAAGTTTCAACACTGTAAAACCTGCAGTCTCAAAGAGGTTTTTGTTTTCCCTCAAACCTTTTAACGTTTACGTCCCGTGGTAATTAACACATGTGTTACGTTAGTAATTTGGCAATAAGCCGTCTGGTTTGTCTCAAAATAAAAAAAAACCTGAATCTTTATTACACGATAACATAATATATCTTATATTGCACATCATTTTTTGGCATTTAACTTTTTTAAAATTAAAAACTGTAAGAGCTATTTTAATTTTTATTATATAGAAATGTACACAAAATCTATTATATACTTTATTATTTATATCATTTAATACAAAATTAGGCTATTATAAAAAAATGTAAAATAAAGAATTACTTTGTATTAGTTTTTCACATTTGTATATAAATAGCAACTTTACAGCCGCTAAACTGTATTATAAACAATTGTTTATAATATAATCGTACAAAAAATAATAACAAAAATATTTAAAGTATTTCGGTAAAAATTGGATTGTTAAAAATATTTTTTCCCAAGATCCCTTTTTGTTTAAATTATCCTTAAACTTTTTTCAAGAAAAGAGATCACATTATTTTTTTATAATTTTTGCTTTAAAGAAAATGATTGCTTTTTTAAAACAGATATCCAAAACAAGATAAAGAAAATGTATTTTAGAATGACTGATAATATAGTAGCAATAAACTGTATTAAACTTATATTGTGCGAACGAATTGGCATATTTCCACATGCGATATAAAAGTTATATAAAGTAGCTAACTTGGAAATAAAAAGTACATTAACTACTTTTAATGATTTTTTAAAACTTAAAATAATTTTTTTATTTTACATTAGAGTGGTTCTACGCTTGTAACTCAGTTATCAATAAATATATTTCTATCAAACTTTGCTTCTTCTTAAGATAACCAAAAACTTTGATCAAATCACCTTGGAATTGGTTTTTATTACAGATAGCTAGCTTTAATTTCATTCTTGGCAGAGTTGTTGCTAGAGTTGTAGAAAGTTAACTTGTTAATTAAAGCCATTTAACATAATTGTAAAATATTTTAAGGGTAACTTTACAATGTTTTTACGGTATTAGATTTTATACAAAAATTTAGATTTATAATCATAATATGATATATACCTGAATATATTATATTCAGGTATATGAATTTTTTATAAAGGCAGAAAAATTACTTAAATTTTTTTAAGTCTAAATTTTGCTTTTTACTAGTTCTTAAAAAAATAATTTAATACTATATTTTAACGCAGTTCGTGGATTATCGGTTTTCAAAATATAAAGGTTTCTAGTTATACGTCTACGCGAGAGTATGCTGAAGCAATTAAAAGAATAAGTATCTTAAAAAATTTAATAGTTTTATTTTCTAAGTCAGATTTATCTACAACCTATTTAACAGAACCGATAAAATTCAAAATCAATATTCCTAAAAAAACAGCTTTTATATAAAAATGCTAAAGAACAAAATGTAAACTTGGACACTCATAGTCCAGTTAGATAATTATATATTTATTATAATAGAAGTTTTTTTGATATTAAAAAGGTCTTAGCTATTTGGATTTTAAAGAAGTTTTAAAAATTTATAGACATTATTAAATTTTGACCTTAAAGGACTAGTCCGAGCTATAATGGTAAAAGAGTAATAAAGTAGAACTAAGTAAAATAAACATTTGTTGAAAACTGCTAAATTTTAATTTGAGAATTTTTTGTTTATTATATTATGTTTGATTTTATTTTTTAATTTATGGAAACTTATCTACAAAAAAACGGATTTGTAAATACATTTTTTTCTAGAATTAGATTCTTTTTATAAATATTTCAATTAGTCACAATTATGTAAGGCATAATGTCAATATTCCTTGTGTCATGGAAATAATAATGTATTACTTCATTATTATTTTCATGACACAAGGAAAATGGACATCATGCTTTTTATAATTGTGACTGATTGAAAAATATGTAATTATATTTAAAAAATTATTCATTGCTTTGTGATAACAAATTAAAAACACTAAAAAAATGGATTAATTGTTTAAAACTTTCCATATCAAAGTGTTTTTTAGGATTTGTTGTATTTTCCAAAATTAAAAAAAAGTCCATTCCTTGAAAAGATAACTAGAGCGGAAGGATGGACCCCAAAATTAGGTTTTGGGTAATATTTCTGGAGCCGTTCAAGGTAGGCTAACAGCGTCCCAACATACAGAGTATGAGCCTGGTATATTATGTGCCAAATTTTTATTTGTAAAATTTTAGTACTTTTAGCACAAAATAATGAAAGCCCTGTTATTTCTTTACAAAAAAAAACCTTCACACTTAATTTTTTATTAAATTTTAACCATTTTACACTTTTTTTGATCCTTTATTTTAAAAAAATTCATGATGCGCTCAACCCACCGAAATAAATGAATGCTTGTTTATAAGTTTATTAGGTATTTTATTAAAGATAAAAAAATTAGGTTGGTGCACAAAGCGCATCATATAATTTTTTAAAATAAAAGATCAAAAAACTTGTAAAATGGCAAAAATCCAATAAAAATAGCAAGTTCAGTATTTTCCACTCTGATTTTTTTTACGAATTTATTGTAGATGTAAATCTACAGGTACTTGGACTTATACTAAATATAATGAAATGGCTTAAATTAAAACTTTGAATTTTCACAAATATGATAAGAAAAAGGCCGAATTTTTATCCACCTTTAAAAACAAATAAGGTAGTTTGTATTTTTTTTTTTAATTTGTGGACTTAAATTTATAACAGTTTGTATTCTAAATAAAATAACAACTGTAAAATATGCTTAGGAATTTACTTTCATGTTCGAAATAACAGTACTGTCATCAGATTTTGTCACCGAAATAACGGTATCATTTAAGTGGGTTGGTTTTGTTTACTTCTGGTAATGTAATTTTATTGTTTGGTCATTAATTGCATATCTTCTTCTTTTTCTTCTTCCCTGGGAGCGGTCTGGATTAACTACCGGAGGCAGCGCAGCCCATGGGCTTTTTTTGCCTAATCTCCCATTGTCTTTTATATCAATCCTGCCATTAGTCTTGTTCCTTCTACAAGTCTGTATAACCCCGATACTGGTATAATTGCATATACATTTATAGATAATTGTTCAAATTGTTTGACTATAACACGTTGGGTCTGGCCTTTTGACAATATTTCAGTTTATATGATAAGTTAACAATAAATAATTTGGTGACTATTCATAACTTGTATAAGTTAAAATTTGATAAGCAAAAAATATTATTTGTAGTAATTAATTTGTGCTTTTCGTCAATTTTTTTAGCAGCATATTTCTACATTACAATATGTGTTTGTGTTTAAAAGGAATTATAAGATAAAGGACATAACAATTAAACAGAATATTCTAATATGTGTGCATTATAACGAAGCAAATGTGCATAAAAATACATATGGTAGTTTACGTATTTATTTTATTATACATACTTTAGTATGACAAATTTATTTAAATATATTTTTATTTCATTAATACATAAAATGGCGGTAAGAAAAGATACCAAGGTGTTTAACGTGCGACACGATTCTAAGAATTTGTCTCTAAAGGCCTAAATTTTACTACTTACTGCCGTGACTGTTCGTATTGAGTTACGGTAGTAAACGCGCCTACTACAAGCGACGAAATGACAAAATCGCACACTGTTCTCGGAAATTATTCACTAGGCTGCTTATTTTGTGGTTCATTCGAAGAAGGGCGCCTGTTGCTCAGTGTCGCCGAGAAAAAAGAAAGAATTATTTTATTTCTGCAGTGGCGTATTCATTTTTACCATATTTTTGAGGGTTTTTAGTACGAAAATAACGATCAAAGTTGTTTTAACTACATTATATGGGTTTTCGGGGCTTATTTGCCTTGGTCTATGGGTATATCTAAGTGATGTTTCGTCTACTACTGCGCCAGACATTATGAAAGGTGGATCCGAAATCGAAGTACTTTTTCTGACGGCTCACAATTGACTGTTGACAGCTTACACACTTCAAAAAAAGTTGTTTTATAATTACAAATTACTATTTATTTTAAATACCAAAGGAATATACGGCATCGATGAGATATCGTATTATTATTGCCTGGGATAAGCAAAATTACTAAAATCGACTATTATAAAAAAATTAAAGCCTTAGTCATCGAATTGGGCACAATTTAAAGTAAAATAACTTTTAAAAAATTAAACAAACTAATATTCCTTTAAACCAAGTTACACTTATAAAATATTTAACACCATAAAAGACCTAACACAATACAATATAACTATGCATTTTAATTGCATTGAACCGGTTCTCACTTTAAGCGATATAAAAAAAAATGGGAATATTATTTTGGTAGAACTAATTGACGATATTTACTTGGGTGTGCCAGATAAGATTATTTATAATGAAGTTAATGTAATCTCTTTATGTTCTATGTTCTATGACCGATGTTTTTAAATACATTCTATAAACTTGGCATGATCGTCTTTATGTACCCTTGACTTTGGTTGTTTCTCGTCGAGTACTACAAACCGGAGTGCCTTGTATTAGAACCACAAATGCTCAAGTCTTTCTTCCTTTTTTAACTACAACCATAACAAAACCCGTTTTGGTTATTTTATGCAAGACTCGTTTTTTATGTAGTTATTTAGCATATAAGGTTAGGTAAACTTACCACTACCTCTACCACCCGGCTGTGGTTTACCAGGTCTAAAATGAACTTCGGCAAAATGCATTTTTATGAACTTTTTCTATTGCCATATCCTTAAAATTTGTCTAGTTTCAATCTGTTCAGTTTTAAATGGACTTTTTAAAAAAGACATCCAGAAATCGCTCAGAATAGTGCGGGTCCTACCATCTCATTGTTTGTTCCTTTTTTGGCTAATCAGTTAGTTTTCTCACTCCATAGAAGCCTTTTATAGCCTGGAATAAAGACTACGTCAGCTGTTGTACAGTCCAATTGTCTTTGAAGCAGATTAACACTCCTTAATTAGTTTAATGCTAATTTTATAGAAGATGATTATTTTTATTGCTCCTTGGCTATCCAACAGATGACAATGTTCCTTCGTGTCGTTTTAGTGCTGTTCCGCTAACAGCACTGTGTTACTGCAAAACTTATTAGTATTTCCATCATTGCCCTTTCTATCTGATACAACAGTTTAAATGTATCTGCTGAAATTACAGCATATATGTAATTCATTACGAACATCTCATGAAATGTATCTCCTAATCCCCTGTTATTTGTAGACTCTTGATTCTATGTGATCTTGGAATGGAACAGCCCTAGTTTTGCCTATGTTAAGCCACCCATATCTCTCATTGTATAAAAAAATGACGCGGCGCCATATTTGGTAGAACCAAGTCTACCTTAAGGCACTTAGAGTACATCTAATGGCCTCGGTGTTGAACAAGTTGGCCAGACATTGTACAGTCTGTAGCTGTCTAAGTGATTACGGCGGTTTGTACAGGGTGCGATATAAGTTAATAAAACGCATTGTATGAATCAGAAAGTTTAAATTTGGTTTTTACAATGTTGGTACATACCTAAAGTTTTGTTTTACATAGCTTTGAAGAGAAAATCACGTAGGTGACACTCCCATTTTCGATATATTGAGTAAACCGATTTCTGGCGCTTTTCATGACTCTTTCAAGTATAGCAGGCGTTATGTTGGCAATTTTTTTCTGGATGTTGTTCTTTAAATCTTAAAGGGTCCTTGGACGGTTCACATAAACACGGGATTTTAAAAAATCTCATAAAAAAAATCACAAGCGAATAAATCGGGAGATCGTGCGGCCATTGCAAATCGCCCCTGATCAAAAAAGGAAGTTATGCTGCCGCGCCAGAAATCGGTTTACTCAATGTATCGAGAATGGGGAACGTCACCTACGTGATTTGCTCTTTAAAGCTATGCAACACAAAACTCTAGGTGTGACCAAAAAAACAAATATAATAAATAAAATATTGATAAATTAGGACATGACACATACTGGAATTTATTTTTTCATTAAAGGTTTCCTACCTTCGAAAAGCATTTTAAATAACAATCCCGCAAAAAGTCAGACGATATGATTTAAAAAAGCTTATTAAAAATTAGGTGCAAAATACCTTTTTATTTTTTTTTAATTTTAATTACAAATCTTTGACGGTAACGAACTTGTTACTCTTTAATGTTATATTAAAAAAAATATAATAAAACGTTGCAGCCCCCTGCAGGACTTAAAAAGGCAAAGCCTTTTACTAAGTGTATGCAGTGGCGTAGCTACGTAACTAAGGGCCCTGGGGCAAATAGGTAACTGGGGCCCTATCTATACTGGTATGGCAGTTTAATGCAGTAGGTAACATTTAAATAAAAATAACACAATTTATAGTTAAGACTAAGAAATCCTTCTTTACAACAGGGATATCGTAAGTGTCTATATTATGTATATTATGTATTAGTACAAAAATTACCACCTACCTTTAGGTAATCAGTAGGTGGTAGAGGAGCTTTCCTCGCCTGAGGCGGTACCACCCCACTTGCCCTTTAAAGGACTCGTGAAGTCTCAGGACGTTTCGAGTTCTGGGCGGTGAGTCAATTTTCCTTCTTCCTCTTTTAGTTTTCCTTCTTCCCTTTCTTTCCTTTTCTTTTTCTTTCTCTTTTTTTCCACTCTACTAAAATTTGGAAATAATGATGATGGCACACCCGAACGTAAAGTTATCCGGAGGTAAAATACCCCTCCATTCGGTTCTCCGGGCGAGGGGTACATTTGGGGGGCCACCATCCGAAAAGTCTAATATCCTTCACAAATATATGTGGGCTTAACTCCAACGTAAACTCTGTTCACCATTATCTTCAATCCTCCAAACCCCACATATTATTTCTCACCGAAACCCAAGTAAGTCCCAAAACAGCAACCAACCACATCCTTTTCCCAGGTATGAACTTATTTCATCTTTTCGACCCCATGGCGGCGTTTGTGCTTACGTTCGCAACGACCTGGCTTGTGCTAGGGTTTCTAACCTCGAATCGGGAAGGCCTGATATTCTTTGGCTTAAACTTTCTTTCAGATCTTCTACCAAATTTATCTGCTGTATATACCGGTCCCCGTCCGACAATTCCTACAACGAGCTCTTTGATTTCCTTTCAATAAAGATCGACAATATTATTTCCCAGTTTCCATTGGCCGAAGTAATCGTTCTCGGGATTTTAATGTTCATAATAAGGATTGGCTAGGATCCACAAAAACTGATACACAAGGCAGAGCAGCAGAAAATTTCGCAATCAGCAACTCGCTCACCAATCTAATTATGGAACCTACCTACTTTCTTAGGCTTCCCACCCATAATTCTAACCCCCTAGATCCCTATCTTACTTCCACCCCGAACTCTATCAAGCATCAGTAACTGCTCCCCTTGGTCGCTCTGACCATGGTTTGGTCACCGTATCTTACTCCACTCATTTTGAGGCAATTGAAAGCATGCCGCCACGAACCGTCTGGCACTACAATTCGGCCGACTGGGATGGTCTGAGAGATTTCTTTGTCAGCTACCCTTGGGATCCTACCTGCTTTTCTACTTTCGATCCTTCAGAAATTTGTAAACAAATTACCGAAACAATTAAACTAGGCATTGAGACCTATATTCCCCACACTAAAAAGAACCCCATAACTTCAAATCACAAACCGTGGTTTTCTAAATCCTGCGACAAAGCCAGACTTTTAAAAATTCAATCCCACAAAAAGTTTCTTCAAAACCCCAGTCCCGAAAATCGACAGGAAAGCATCGAAGCGAGAAATCAGTATAATCAGACCATATCAGAAGCAAAAGACCATTTTAACAATTGAATAAAAGATAAAGTTCTCTCTTGCTCAAATGGCAGTAAAGCTTTCTGGTCCTTTGCCAAAAATATTAGTCAGAACTTTTGCACAAATTCTTTTCCACCCCTAATCTCTGAAGATGGAATTGTCTCTACCTCCAAAGGAAAAGCCGAACTATTTGCCAAACAATTTGCTGCCAATTCTACGCTTGATCCTCCTACTAATCTTCCCCTTCCAACAGTTGTCCCTTGTTTCTCATAAAATTCCCATAAAGTTAAAAACCGATCAAGCGTATTCTTTCTTTCTTAATACTAAAAATCGTCTGGGCTGGATGGCATACCAGCAATCGTCTTAAAAAATGTGCTCCCGAGCTTGCACCCATCCTAACTCGCCTCTTTTGAATCTCTTACGACACGGGCATTTTCCCGGGGAGTTGAAAGCTCAGGTGTGCAACCTGTCCCCAAAAAAGGATCCAAAAGTCTCCCTTCTAACTATAGACCTATATCTCTTCTTTCAGTTGTTTTCAAAGTAATGGAAAAATTAATTAATTCCCAAATCTTAAAGTATCTGGAAAAACATAAGATCTTTCATGATAGATAATATGGATTCCGTCACAGTAGATCCACAGCTGATCTCCTTTCCTTTGTCTCACACAACTGGAACAAGTCCCTTGAGTTTCTCAGTGAATCCCAGATCGTTGCTCTTGACATATCCAAAGCTTTCGATCAGGTCTGGCATGATGGGCTTCTTAACAAACTTCCTTCTTACGGTCTTCCACCTAAGCTTTGCTCTTGGCTTTCCAGTTTCCTTTCTAATCGACGTATATCAGTTACTGTAGATGGTCATTCTTTTAGCTTCTACCAAATTAATGCTGGGGTGCCTCAGGGCTCAGTGCTGGCACCCACGCTGTTTCTCCTACACATTAACGATCTTCTCTTTTCCACAATCAATCCCATTCATAGTTTTGCTGACGATTGTACCCTCCACTCTAGTATTCAATTTCTTAAGCCACCGTGTAATCCTGATTTCGAAAACAAGCGCAGGTCAATGCAAATATCTCTTTTACAAGACCTCAAACTTATCTTGGATTGGGGCGCCAAAAATCTTGTTCAGTTTAATGCCTCGAAAACACAGTCATGTTCCCTGTCGCGAAAAAAGTCTGCAAATGCTCATCCCCTACATATGAGCGGCCAAGTTCTGCAGAACAAAGAGTCGTTTAATCTTGTCGGCGTTACTTTTGAGAATAACCTCAACTGGCACAAACACATTTTATCCATAGCTTCGGCAGCTTGAAAAAAGATTGGATTTCTCTTCCGAGTTAGAAAATATTTCTCTTCTTCCAATTTGTACACTCTGTATGTATCTCAAATCAGACACTCTTTAGAATATTGTTTTCATATCTGGGGAATGGCGTCCCCTACAACACTTAGCATTCTGGACTCCATTCAAAGAAGAGCCGTTCGTCTTATTAATGATCCAACGCTCACAGAAAGGCTTCCTCTTCTTGCCCACGGTCGAGCTGTAGGGGATCTGTCGCTCTTTTATAGGTATTTTCACGGCTTCTGCTCAGAGGAGTTGGCCAGTATAATTCATTCTGTGGCAGCTCCCAACAGAGCAACACGTAGTGCAACTTTTATTCATCCTTTAACAGTTCAGTTAGAGAGGCCCCGAACTTCTCGATTTCTTCGTTCCTTCATCCCTAGAGTGTCAAGACTATGCAACCTGCTGCCCGCAGAAGTTTTTCCTTCTCCTCCCAATCTCCAAAAATTTAAGTCACGTGTGAACAAACTCCCTCTCACCACACTGAAGACACCCACGGTACGTTAGTACTTAGGCATCAGCCTTCGTGAACTGTCCCAAGATAAAAAAAAAAAAAGGAAATATTTGCACATAGTTTGCGTAAATAAATAAAACAAATCAATAAATTTTAATATTAATATTGATTTAAGTTAAAGTAATTACGTGCAATAAGACTAATTCTATAATATACAGAGTGCAATGGGGTTACAAGACTAGTTAGAAAAAATCTTTAAGATATTTTGTAAGGAAGTAAAATTGCATTTTACTTCGGAACTCGAACTTAAACATATTTAAGATATGTACTATCATACCTATTACTAATAACGCGCTTATTAAAATAATATTCTATTTTAAAACCCAATAATTTCCCAATTATTTTTTTAATTTGTCGAAGATTTCATACCAAGTTATGTTCCACTTTTTGTTTTGTAGCAACACTAAAGGAAGGATATGTAAACTTGTTTTCGTGATTTATGGTGCAGGATTATTCGTTAGGTAACTCTACAAATTTCATTTTTTTTTTAAACTAAATTGCTATACTTAAAGCTCTGTTGCAAGTTTAGTTCAAGCTATTAGAGATTTAGTGACAAGGAGGTAAAAAGTCGAAAATTCTTCATGTGAATACAATATTTATTTACCCTTTTCGAAGGTTGCCTAAGTGTACTGCACCGACTAGCCCTTGATAGCTATGCCACTGAGTATATGTCTACAATAAAGGTAAGCCCTAACATAGTCTAGACATATTTGCACACATTTTGTGCAAAAACATAAGAAAAATGCAAAAAATATAATTTTAATTTAAAAAACGAATCATATAATTCCGTGGAATCGAACTAAGTCTATGAAAGTTAGAGTGCAATTGGTTCAACTCCAGTTTTCTCAAAAAAAGATCGAGCGCTTTATTCTGTTTTAAGATGTTTTGTGAAAAGGCTAAATTTCATTTTACGTTGGAATTTAGGCGTAAAGAATTTGACAAAAAAATCAAAAGAGTTATACAGTAGGACATATAGTATGTTTTTGGAATGATGTCGCACGAAACAGATAATAGAGATTTTATTTTATTAACCTTATTAAATTGTTTATTACTTTAATAAATAAACTAAAATAAGTAGGTAATGGTTTTTATATATTACGACCGAAGAAAAAATACTACATAAAACTTAAACATTAACTGTCTTTTTTTCCTACTTTATGTACCCGTTGCATAAATTACTATTTCAATGTTTTGCTGATCTGATACTAAGTTACATTTTACCGTTTTTCATAATGGGCCTCTTTCTTTGTAGAGACTGTAAAGAAAAGATATGTAAACTTCTTATTGTGATCCATAATGCAAAACTATTCATTTACAGATATTATTTATAAATTTTAAATATCTTTTAACTGAAATGCCATGCTTAACTGTATTGAAAACAGTTATTGTAAATGTGGAAAAAAATTTGGTGAGTGCAGTTGGAGTTATTCAAGATTAACCAACTGAATGTTATATCAAGTAGAACGGCGCTTAGTGTAATATAACTTTTTGAAGAGACCAATCTGACAAGCCCTTAAGCCAAGTTTAAAAAAATTTTAATAAGCGAATCTTTAATTAATTAATTAAATGTCACTAAAAAATTACCAAATTTTCGATTTAGGTAAAACCAAACAGGCACCATTAAAATGATTATTGTCCCTGACATGAGGAAAAGTGTCAATAAATCAGTGACAGTCGGTATTTGAAAAAAATATGAATTGTTCAATCGACGAAAAAGTATCCATAATTAAGTAGCATTATGCGGGAAACATTTTTAGAGCAGTATATGAAATGTTTTCAGTATATTTCCCCACCAAGCCCATTCCGTCCATTTCCATTAAATTTCCATTAAACCTTTTGTCAGTAAGTTCGAGTTCAAAGGTATCGTAGAAAATAATTGTAAATGTTCAACTTAGGTTATCGAAAATAGAGCCGAAGAAAGAGAGAACAGAGATCTTAATATTCTACTGAGTGTGGAGGAAAATAAAATGGTTAGTACGAGGGTTCTTGGGCAAGAGGTAAATAAACATCATACAACGGTATTGCGCACTGTGAAAAAACACAAATATTCGTATTAATTCGAAAAACATCGAGAGCTGCAGAAAAAGATAAAGAGGGAAAAATGGCATTTTGTTTTAAATTGACGGAAAGAGCAAATAACGATTTTTTTAAGAAACATTTGTTTTACCGATGAATGTACATTTTCCCCCAACAATAAACCAAATGTTCAGAATTGCCGGTATTGGAGCCAAGAAAATGAACATCGCTTTGTTTATACTCGGACACAATATCCCCAAAAAACAAATGTATTCGTGGGATTTATCGGACACCATATCATTAGCCCCTTTTTTATAGATTATAACCTGACAGCAGAAACTTTTTTGGACTTATTTCAAAATCAAATTGGACCCGCCTTAGAAGAAGTTGTTCGGAAAGATCAAATGATCTGGTACCAAATGGATTGTTGCCCCGCCCATAATGCCCGTATGGTTAGAGAGTACCTGAAAAATGCTTTTAACGGCAATATTATTGGTCCACGGTACCGGATACTTTGGCGAGCTAGGTCACCTGGTCTTTCGCCGAATGACTTCTTTCTGTGGGGCCACTTAAAGTCAGGTCATTTATAAAAGTGTAAAATTTGAAAATCTTAACCAGCTACAAAACGCTATTTCGTTTTTATGTAATAAAATTTCGCAATATCAACTTAGCAACGTTAGAAATTTATTTTATGATCGGTTGAGATATTGTTTAGCTGTTAATGGGGATTTATTTGAACATTTGATTAATTAATGTTTTATGTAATTCTCTATTATTTTTAAAAAAAGTTATTGTGTTTTATTTCATTTTATTTTTCCACACCTAGTAACATATTAAGAGTTCAGTTCTCTCTTTTTTCGGATCTATTTTCGATCTTCTGAGTTAAACATTTACAATTATTTATTGCGATGGCATGGACTCGAATTAACTGATAATACGTTTAATGGTTGAAATGGACCAGATAGGCTTAATGGGAAAATAAATTGAAAATATTTCGAATACTGCTATTGATTTAATTATGTATGGATGATAAAATTACTTTTTAATGGTCGAGAGTAATAATTGTTATTAGTTAAACTTAATTGTTACATTAAATAAGAAGTTTAATAAAAAAATAATGTTAACGTGTCTTTTACTTTGAATGTAACGGTTGTGAGATTGATTAACCAAAAAAAAAAAAAACATTCCTTGTATTCGGCTGTACGTCAGATTTGACAAAGCCTTATATCCAATTGTTTTCTGATGGCTGGTGTCTGTTTGGTTTTACTTGAACCGAAAATTTGGTAATTTTGCAATTACATTTAATTTAATAATTCAAGATTTGCTTATTAAAATTTTTTAAAACTTGGCACGAGGGGTTGTCAGATTGGTCTCTTTAAAAAGTTACCTTACATTTTATCTGTAAAATGTACAGGTGAGCCAATAATTAACCCCCTTAAAATTTACATGGAATTTCCTATGTTCCTCTCGGCGCCGCATCACCCGGTATGCTTTGTAACCTGTGCCGAGCTAGACAATACTTGTAAAAAAAGCAACTATTTGGTTTTTGTGCATATTACTAATATTATTATTATTATAAATATTTTAAATAAAAGCCGATTTGTAATAACGCTAAACGCCCCCGATATGCTTGCAAGCCCGGAGCAGCATGAAAAGGTTTCCAGTACATTAGCTCCGACCGACTTTATCTTACTAGACACACAAATTGGAGATTCGAATTAATTCGTGCAACCGCCTCGGTCATAAATCTCATCAAGCTTTTCTGCAAAATAAGATTATGTCCAATATTGAGCCGCCTACTTTACACACTCACTTCTTGTTATAATTAATCGAGTTTCTTCCAGGAAAAAAGCCGAGATTTTTAGCTGGGATGTATAACGTGATATTTTGGACAAGGCCGGGGGTATTACCGGCAAGTTAGTAATGTTGTATATGTTATAATGTTGTACGCAGCGTTTATAAATAACTTTGTCTGGATTTCCTAATTGTTTTTGCCGCTAAGAGTTGCTATAGTCAAGTCAAGTCAAAATATGCCTTATTGCTATAAAGAAAGATTCTTGTTAACAAAGCAAAAGTAGCTAATAGAATATATACACTTACCTAACTAAAAACTAACTAAAAGTGTCTTAAAAATAATTGTCCTTTCAGTGTAATGAAGTAGAAAATAAAAATATTTACACAAAAATAAATAACAAAGTTTAAAAATAGTTAATAAGAGTTACCTAAAAAGCTATTACAAAAATAATTTAAAATATCATAAGGGTCATTGTCATTCGAATAAAATAAAAACAAACATCTACATAAAAAAAAACAAACAACAAAATTTTTAAAATAGTCAATATTTTAAATAAGATAAAACTAAAACTAACGAATACTTATAAACGGTCGCTAAAATACTCAGTCAGAGAATAATATGCCCTGCTCAGTAGTAATAACTTAACCCTCCCTCTAAATTTTTTTAAAGGCTGTATCATTCTTACAGCGTTTGGCAGATAATTGTTCTTTTTTTTTAAACATAAAAGAGCGATGCTTTGATTAAAACCGAACGCGGGATCCGTAAAGGCAACAGTCCCACCTGACGGGTATTATGAGAATGAATAGCATCTATTGATGCTCCATTTTTTTTATGCATTAACAAAACGGTCTCCAGTATGAATAAAGAAGTTACAGTCAATATTGCATGCTTTACAAACAAATATTTGCAGGACTCCCTAGGACCAGCTCTACACATATTTCGCAAAGCTCGTTTTTGCAGCACAAAGACAGAAATAAACAAATACTGGCTACAGTTTCCCCAAAACGCTATTCCATACCTTAGGCGGGACTCTATAAGAGAAAAGTACCCCGTTCTTGCAATATTTACATTCAGTTCGCCAGAAATCACTCTTACGACAAAACACCCCGATGCTAATTTCTTACAGAGACTAAGAATGTGTTGTTTAAAACTTAATTTATTATCGATATATATACCTAAAAATTTTACCTCGGAACGGTTTGCAATTAAACTATTGTCGATAGAAACATTAGCCATTGCCCCATTGAAATGCAATATATTAGTCTTGGATGTATTAAATGACAAAAGGTTAGCATCACACCACATTTTTACCCTTTCTAGATCTTCGCTGATAGTTTTATTCAGTTCTTGGCTACTGCTATTGTGCCACAAGATGGTAGTGTCATCTGCAAATAAGGTAAAGCGGCCTCTAATCTTCAAAAACGCTATATCATTCATATACAGTAAAAACAATATAGGCCCCAGTACAGAACCCTGAGGAACACCAGCAGAGACCACCATCTCATCGGATTCAGAACTTCGCACATTAACTTTTTGGATTCGTCCGGTCAAGTATGACTTGAACCAAGAAAGAGCATTACCTCTAAAACCATACATCTTAAGTTTCCCCAGCAGAATTTCGTGATCAACACAGTCAAAGGCATTTGACAAGTCACAGAAAACAGCCGCAGCCACCTCCTTGTCGTTCAGCCGTATATAGAGACTGTCAAGAAAGGAAAATACAGCATCACTTGTATTACTATTATCTTGGAAAGCAAATTGAGAAACATTTAATGTTATTTTTTTTCAAAAAGTTTTCATCCGCTTAATTATTAATTTCTCAATTACTTTTGTCAAAGTGGGCATCTTTGATATTGGCCTATAATTAGAAGGAAACCCCAAGTCACCGTCTTTATGGATAGGAATCACCACTGAGGTCTTCAATGATTCAGGGAAAATTTCTTTTAAAAAGACAAGTTAATAGCACTGGCCATTGCATCCAAGGCGGAGTCTGGTAGGTGCTGATAAGTCCTAACCGATATACCATCGTATTCGACTGCATTTTAATTTTTTATATCAGTAATAGTATATTACATACCGAGAGTGGTAAGAAGCCCATTACACACCATTTCGAAAATTACGGTACGAGCGTGAGCGTACTAATTCGAAATGTGTAATGACTTACCATCGAGTTGTGTACTATACTTTTTCTACATTTATGTTTAGTTTTTTATAAGTAAAAGCAGAAGTATTATGTAAAATTTAATACAAACAAAATATTTCAAACATTTGCGTTGTCAAGGCGATGTTTTGTTTTAGCCAGCTTTACGTAAAATCTATTGAAAGTTTTCAAGATTTTGGTTCATCTATTTTGAATTTTGAACTGTTTTACGTAATATATATATATTACGTAACTGCCCTACGCACAGTTTGGCTTCTTACAGTATAGTGTTTGTAATTAGAGATTTACTGATAAAGTAGACGGTGTGTAATTAGGTTCTTACTAATATAGGAGTAGAAAATAGTATATTACATACCGAGAGTGGTAAGAAGCCCATTACACACGATTTCGAAAATTACGGTACGAGCGTGAGCGAGTACCGTAATTCGAAGAGTGTGTAATGGGCTCACTCGAGTTGTGTACTATACTTTTTCTACGACTTTATGTTTAGTTTTTTTTATAAATAAAAGCAGAAGATTATGTAAACTTTAAGTAACAATACAAATAATAATACAAACATTTGCGTTGTCAAGGCGATGCTATTTGTTTCATAGCCAGATTTACATAAAATCTATTGAAAGTTTTCAAGATTTTGGGGGCTCGCGGCTAATGCGATTGTGGAACTGTTACGTAATATATATATTACGTAACTGCCCTTACGCACAGTTTGGCTTCTTACAGTATAGTGGTTGTAATTAGAGATTTACTGATAAAGTAGACGGTGTGTAATTAGGTTCTTACTAATATAGGAGTAGAAAAAAGATTTTTTAAGTTCACTCACATTAGTTGGCATTAGATAAAATGAATACGAAACAGAAATGTGCTTTAAGTAATCTAGCGGGTTAGTTAGAGGAATAATGTTTTTTGCAATATTTGCCCCAATAGTACAGCAAAATTGGTTAAATTCGTTGGGAGTTAAAGAGATTTGTTTACCAGTTCTGTTATTTTTTCCTCGAAGTTCGTTAACTACTTTTCAGCCTTCCTTTTGTTTATTATGAGATTTTGCAAATCGGTCTTCATAATAAAAGTTTCTAGCTACTCGAATAGTTTTTTTACGGTATTTGTTAAAATAAGTTATAAAGAAAGTATTGTTTATGTAAAACTTACTAGCAGTATGTAAAAATCTTAAATACCTACCCAAAGTCTTAATGCCTTTGGATATCCATGGTTGTTTATATTTTTTCTTGATAACCCTAATAGGGATAATAGGTATTATACACAAAAAAAAAACGTAGATAAAGAAACTTGTCTGGAGCCAAATTTACATTTTTACAATATAAATAAAGCAATGATCCAATTAACTAGTTAAATTATTAACAAAAATTATTTTTTCTTTTTACACAATATTATCTCATTTAACATAAATCTAGTTAAATTTAGATAAAACGAATTACTAATTAATAATTAACATAAAATCTTCGTTAATTTTAAATAATTTGAGTTATAAAATTTAACAACATATTTATGTATTTCTTTTACTATGTGTTTTGGTAAAAGAGGCGAATACAAATTACACAACTGGGGTGTCGAAGGAATAATATCATTTGTGGGTAAGCAAGATTGCATTTTATAAGGTTTTTAAATTGTAAAACCATTTTTTTTTTGTTTTATAACCCCTTTAACTTAAAAAATGATTTTTAACATAATACAGATACATATGTTAAAAACATTATATACCAAATTGCATGAGCTTTGAAGAAAGACTTGGGGGCACACAAAAAAAGCTCAAAGCCTAGGTACTAACATGACATAAGTGTCTAATGTAAAATAGGAGGCAGTATATTATTTCACTTGAATTAGAAAGTTTGATGTGTAGCAAATAGCTATTTATGTATCAAGGGCGTTACTGGGACTATAATGCCCTGAAGGTCGAAATAGCCCGAGGGCCTCTGGCCCGAGGGCTAGATTTCGACCTGATGGGCATTATAGTCCAGTAAAGCCCGTGGTGCATACAATGCTTTATGTTTTACCCAAAAAAGAGTTTTTCAATGACTAATTACATTATTTATTCGCAATATAAAAAATAAGTTGCACCTGTACCTGTATACGACTGACTGGTGTTAAGTTTGACTTTGATGTTTCTGTTAGTTAGTCAGTTGGCATTTTTTATTTAACGATTTGCTCAAAATGGAAGAAATTCCACAAAATATAAGAGAAAAGGCCATAAAAGCGGCCGAAAATCTTTTGCCAGTTAAATCAAGGCAACAGTATGATCGGGAGTATGGCATATTTGGTATTTGGAAAGATGCGAACGAAATTCTTCAAATAACCGAAAACGTTTTAATGGCATATTTCCAGGAGCTGGTAAGTTATTGATTTTATTTTAATACATATGTTTAACAAACTTTATTATTTTTAGTCGGAAAAATACAGTCCGAACTCTCTCTGGACCAAGTATTCCACCCTAAGGTCTACGTCGATGGTCTATGAAAATATAGACATTTCGCAATACCATCGTCTCATATCTTTTTTAAAAGTTAAGTCGAAAGGATACGTCCCGAAGAAGTCTAAAGTTTTGGAAGGAGAACAAATATTAAAATTTATTAGAAGGCTCCTGATGATATCTACTTGGTACACAAAGTCATATTGGTAATGGGTGTTTTTGAAGGTTTAAGACGAGATGAGTTGGTCAAAATGACCATTGATGACATTGAAGATAGAGGAACAGTCTTGGTTATAAAGGTACCAGAAACTTCAAAAAGTTTTACTATCATTGAAGATTTAGGCGCTTTAAATTTAATAAAAAAGTACACAATATTAAGACCAGCTGGAATAAAGGAGCGAAGATTCTTTCTTACCTATAGAAAGGGTCGATGTACAGTACAACCCATTGGAAAAAATACCATAGGAAGCGTCCCAACATTGATCGCAAAATTTTTAAAACTGGATAATGCAGAAGCTTACACCGCCCACTGTTTGCGTCGCACATAAACAACTACACTTGTTGTTTCAGGTGCTTCGTTTGAAACGCTAAAACAACATGGGAAAAGGAAAAGCTCTTCAGTAGCTGAAGGATATATAGAAGAAAGTATTTCATCCAAAAACAAAGTAGCCAAAATGATTGCCAATTCAGTTAATTCCGAGGTTAATTCCGTATCGACTATTGAAAATTCTTTAATGGACTGTTCTTCTATACAAAATAGCGTTAGTGCTACCACCGCTGCTACCATCACAAAAAACACCGACCATTCTATAGTGGGATCAGCTACATTTTCCGGGACATTTCAAAATTGTAATTTTTATTTTGGAAATAAAGTTTAATTTTTAGTATTGTTTAAAGAAAAAAATTATTTTTTGTATAAACTTGATCTTTATTGTGAGAGAAATAAAATTGGATAAGCAATAAAATTTCCATATTAGCGCATTAGGGCATTATAAGCGGGCATTATCATAATGCCCGCTTATAACCTAGGTGTGATAGCAGGTATTATTGCTATCATAACATATTCCGTTTCTAAAGTATTATAGATCAATAATAGATAGGTAAAACATAAAGACCTTTATATGTAAGAAATTTAATAGTTTAGAGATTCTAGGAATAAAACACAAAATTAAATTTTCTGGGCATCCCTAGGAGTACTGTTAAAAACTCATATGGCACGAAGATAAGCTGCTAGGTTAGGAATTATACTTGATAATTTTTAAGAGCAGAGCCTCGTAAGATGCCTATAAGCAAGAGTCTTGGAGCTTTTAATAAATAAGGGTTTTTAAGGTCATCATTTTATCAGAAAACAAAAAAAGGAAAATAATGGAAAGGGCTCTTCTTGTATTATCTTTTATTATTGTCAAAAAAAAAAAAACAAATTAATACGCATAAATGGGACAAATGCAGTGAAATACATTTTTTTAGTAAGAGAGATTGTGTATATTAAGCTATTTTTTATGATTTTAAAAATACCTAGGTCGTAGGCTAACATACAGAGTGTTACCTTAGAATATTTGTTTGTTTAGGTAGTTCAAATTCCGATATTTTTTTGGACAAGATTAAAAAAAAATAATATAAGCAAACACCCAGATTTTTTTTATCTCATGTAATAATGGCTTTGGGTGGATTTGTGTATATACAGGGTGTTTAAAAAATTCACGCCTGTATTCCATAAGAAGATCTCTCATTAAAAAAAATCCTTTAATATGGGTCTTAAAATGCACAGTTACTAAGATACAGGGTATTAAACTATTTTTAAAAAATATGTTTTTTGTAATTATCTTTTATGATCTGTAACCGGTTGTCTTGAAATTTGTTAGTATTGGTTTTATTAAAAAAGGTCTAAATTAGGCCTAATTAAGTTCAAACTCTTAGGTCCAGTGGCGTCATAAGAGACACCCTATCGAAAAAAATGTACGCTACTGACTTTTTAAACTTCAAATGTTTTTTTATTATTAGATTAAGCAAGTAAAAAACTTAGTATTTTTTTCTACTTTGCTTTGTTTTCGAAAGAAAGAAGCTAAAACCAATTCATTGCATGTCTGGATTCAATCTTGCAGCTAAAGTTAACTATAAATGGAGTCCGGAGACTAACAATGACTTTATTTTAAATTTTTTTCTTTAAAACCGAAGCAAGGAAACATATCAATGTTAGCGAATGTAAGTAACAAAAAATATACTGCAGGTCATTTACCTATTGACGGTTTAATAATGCATGCGATTTAATATACATTACTGTCAAAATGAGATAGCAATAGGCTATATTTTTGTTTAATCTGGGTTGGTTTGGCCTTACATAATAATTACAATGGAATAACTTATTCGCTAGAACAATTTGCTAGTATAAATATAATCACTTTGTATTTTTCCAAATAAAAACAAATATGACAAGTAAATTAAAACGTCCTATATTTACTTTAAGTCAATAAGATTTTTTCTTAGAGAATCCTTTGATTTATATACATACTAAAAGAATTAGGTAAGAAACTACTCTATGAAACATGAAGAATAAAGTAAGTATTTTAAATTTTTTAAGATAAATTCCCATTTTGATCCTGTTCCTGCTTACAGCCTGGTTTCGTTTATCAACAGCAAAGGAAGTGGGTTTTA
>JAHBCN010002481.1:91239-136161 GCA_019359885.1 Listronotus oregonensis
AAATTTATATGAATTAGCTACGACAACCCTGTTTTCCAAGTCATGACGTCATTGATGATTAAGTACAAACCTTCGGAACGAAGTATAGTTATGTTCGAAATTGTCTCGTTTAGCTGGTAAAGTGCGTAAAAAAAATTTAGAAAATTAATTTTTCCTAAAAAGTACTTAATATTAATGTTTTTGTTATATAGTTAGATACTATGAAATGCCTTTTTTAGTATAGTGGTCGGTTATGTAAGTTTAAACACAAAACGTTCATAAACAATTATTCTTATTTTTTTATCATTAACGTTATGAAAACTAGGACATTTTTATTCGCTAACTGTGTGCATTTAAAATATTTTTAGCGCCAAATTAAATTTTTCAAAGTGTTATTAGGTTGAAACATGTCACTTTATATTGTCTCTGTTAAAAAAAGAACGGCAACTTTTAAAAATGTTTAAGATCAAAAGTTGGTATTTAAATATTTTTGTGGGTTTTTTGGGGAGCAATTATTAACAATAAGATTTTTTTTTTGATTCCTTTGGTTTATATACATACTAAAAAAAAAGGAAAAAACTACTCTATGAAACATGAAGAGAAAGTAAGATTTTAAATTTTTAAGAAAAATTTCCCCATTTTGATCCTGTTCCGTTTACAGCCTTTTCGTTTATCAAAAGCAAAGGAAGGGGGTTTTAATGTACGTTATAAAATATACCATAAGAAAATATGACCTAATAGGACTGTAAGTTTTTTCCCTTTTGGTCAGGGGATCAAATTTAAATAATCCAATAGACTTTGCGTTAATTAAAAGGCCAAAGTTAACTTAAAAGATACAAACAGTATCAAATGAAGAAATTAATTTAAATTATAAAGTTTAAAATATGTTATTAATTTCAAAATTAATTTTATGTATTTTTTAAAGGGTTTAAAACAAAAAAAATATTCAGTAAGTATATAAAAGTTATTCACAAATTGGGACAACAATAATAAAATATTTAAATAAATATATTTTATCTTTAATTAAAAAGGATCCCGAAAATATTCCCAAATTTTAATATATACATTTAACGTAAAAGGGGATTTAAACAAATTAGTTATGTTTTAAATTTTTCGTTTTGCTGGTAAAGGGGGCAAAAAACATTTAGAGATATTAATTTTTCCTAAAAATATGCTACTTTTAAAGTTTTTGTTATACAGTTAGATACTATGAAAGCCTTTTTTAGTATAGTGGTCGGTTATGTAAGTTTAAACACCAAACGTTCATAAACAATTATTCTTATTTTTTGATCTTTAACGTTATGAAAACTAGGACATTTTTATTCGCTAACTGTGTGCATTTAAAACATTTTTAGCGTCAAATTAAATTTTTCAAAGTGTTATTAGGTTGAAACATGTCACTTTATATGGTCTCTGTTAAAAAAAAGAACGGCAACTTTTAAAAATGTTTAAGACTTCAAAAGTTGCTATTATAAATATAATGTGCAGGGGTTTTTGGGGACGCGGAATTAAACAGTAATATTGGCAGTGTTGCCAAATTTTTTAGTTTTGCGCTGCACGAGATTATATTGTTATTTTAAATGGAATGTCCTATTTATTTTTATTGCGGTGTACTGGGCGTACCAAATTTATTAGGGTCCCAAATTTTTAAAATTTTATCTTTACTAGTGACTGAGATGTCGCAACACCGAAAATTTTCTTTTAAAAATTATGTGTGTATATATATATATATATATATATATATATATTTATATATATATATATATATATATATATATATATATATATATATATATATATATATATATATATATATATATATATATATATATATATATATATATATATATATATATATATATATATATATATCGTTTGAAACCTCCAAAGTTGCTATTACAAAATTTAATATTTGGGGTTTTTGAATATACTGGAATAAACAGTAATATGGGCAGTGTTGTCAAATTGTCCAGTTTTGCGCTCACGTAATAATTTTTTTATCCTAAATGAAATTTTCTATTTATTTAATTGCAATAAATTGGGCGTGCCTCTAGTAACTACTAAGAAATGACAACGCTGTATTTTCAGTAAAAATACCGCAACACCTAAATATCTTTAAAACCGCTAAAGCTGCGATTACAAAATCTGGTATCGGGGGGCTTTTCCGACATGCCGAATTAAAAAATTTAGAAACTTACAAAATTTGGTTCAATTCATTGCGGGAAAAATAAATGGGATACTTTATTAACAAATATATAAAGAAGATTGCGTGTACCGTAACACTAGAAAATTTGCGACAAATGCAGCTTTATCGGTTTTAAATATATTTAAGGTTTGCGGGACTTTTTAGTAAAAATGCAATGTTGTGTTATTTTAGTATCTAGTAAAGAACTATAATATTTGGAATCCTAATAAACCTAGAACGCCCAATTTAATTCCCCAAAAAATATATAGAACATTTTATTTAAAATAACAGAAACACCTGTAGCTTAAAACTGGGAAATCAGGCAATAGTACCACTGTTCTATTCCGCATACCTAAAAATTCCCAGATAACAGATTTTGTATTTGCAGCTTTGCTGTCCTTTGGATATATTAAAGTTGCAGTACTTTTTACTAACCCAGTACACTTAAAAGCATGAAAATGAGTTAACGTGACTGACTTACAACTAAATTAATATAATAGTGCAACACGAAGTTTAGCTCTGGGCAGTACACTGTAAACGGTATAAAATTTTAATTTTATCAATTAGTTGCACCACGGACTAGTTGCCTGGAGATAATTTTTCTTTTCTACAAACCTTTAGGCCATGTTTTAATTAAGTGCCTTTTATTTTTATAGATATTTTAACGCTGTTTAAGTACTAAAGCTGTAAATCTATGGTTGTGCTCTTAACGCATAATATGCCCCTTGCACATATCTTTTATGGAATAAAGATAATGCTTTAGACCTAACTAATGATCCTGCCAAATATTTTTTTAGACAAAATTTTATAACAAAATTAGAAGATTAAATATTCAAATACAAAACTGTCCCGCGGAAAGGGTCTCTATGTCACAAGAGGCTAACCACACGTATTCACAATAACGATCGACAAAGACGACCGGTGCTAAGTTAAATATGATATCTAGAATGAAAGCAAAGGAAAAAATACTAAGTGAAGCTATTCCAGATATTTAAATACTTTTGATATTCAGTGGATAACTGCCATTTATAGTTGTTTATTTAAAGAGTAAAATACTATACCTTATCTGTTTATCTTCGTTTAACAAAAATACATTAAGAAATGTCGGGCTTAAGAACAAAATGGATTTTTTCTTTAGAAGGATGGGTGCACCATCCTTCTAAAGAAATGTCAGTCCTTAATCCATCATCTGACAATATTATTTCAGCGATTCTTTGATGATGGTCACTTTTCAACTTTATGGAAGTTTCGAATTTGGTGTCAATTCACAAGTTAGGTGATCGATCTGAAATCTCCAATTTTCGTGGCGTCTCCATATTGCCAGCCTTAACAAAGCTTTTTGATCTATTTTATCTAAGGAACATTTCAATACTTATTGAATGTACGTAGCACCTCAACAACATGGATTTTTTTGAGGCCGTTGTACAGCTACGAACTTGGACGTCTATCAGAACTTTCTGGTGAAAACTCTTAAGTCGGGAAAGCAGGTAAGTGCTGTAAACAGGGACTTTTTTAGCGTATGTTATTTGCTGCCTCTGAAAAACCTGCCTGATATTAGCATTGGCGGCGCCTATTTGGGGTGGATTAAGACATACTTGTCTGATCGTCGGCAGCGTGTCGTTGTCGGTGGATTGACTTCTTACGAAGTATAGGTAACTTCTAGCGTCCCTCAGGGATCTTACATTGTGCTTATTTTATTTTTCCTATTTATTAACGCCTCTATTTGGTCACTTTGTTCTGTTATATGCCGAAGGTTTGAAGTTTTACAGTGTCATCGACTCAGATAGTAATCATCTTTAATGAGAGCTGGACGTCTTTTCTGACTGGTGTAGCACAAATTGCCTATCTCTAAACATCCAGAAATGTGAGGTGATTTGTTTTCCAATGCTATAACAGAGAGGCAATAATCAATAGGTGGCCATAACTTTGATTGTGTGCAGTCCATTAACGATTTAGAAGTGACTTACGACATAACTCTCTCATTCAATCTACATACTGAGCAAATGATGGAGAGCTTTTAACTACTTGGATTTGTCAAGCCACACACTGAACATATCAGTGACACCAAAACCATAACTTTCCTGTACAATAGCTTTCCTTTTTATATATTTTATGTTGACCTGATTGAGAGGTGCAGATCACAGCTAAATAACTATTACTCAAGCATCGCTTTCCAAATCAAGACCTATCTTATCAAACCAGACTTTTGCATTGTGGCGTGAAAACCTTGGCACGTCGTAGGGGTAATGTTATGGTTGTCTCTTTATTTAAGGTTTTAAATATATCTGAAGATTGTGTTGCACTGACAGAATCTATTCTGTTCCACGCGCGTCTGAGGCGTATAATAGAGCATCGTTTCTTCTTTGAAATAACTTATCGTACTAACTATGGTGAAAACGCTTTCATTAGTCATATCTTAAGGAATTACAACCAACATTACTCTGACATCGACCTGTTCTGAATAAGTCTAAGTTTCCTTAAGATACAATAACAACTGTAGTTACCCACTTATATCATTTTTGACTTATTTGTAATTTTACTTTTTTATGTTTTTTGTTTTTTTGATTGTTTATATATAGTTCATATTGTAATTGTGTTTGTATTGTTTCTTTAATAAATAATGTATTGCATTGGTATAAAAAACGAAAATCATGATCACTTACGGGGTGCTTCTTTTCAAACGATAATAAGCAGTTTTAAGAGCTGCAAATTGTTTTTTGTGACATAAAATATTTTTGTGTGGTAATTGCGTTGGATTTTAATGGTGTAATTACCCTTTAAACTTATTATATTGCATATTGAAATGACATTAAACTGATTTCTTGAATCGGAATAAAACGCGATGGATTTCCTCTTTTTGCTTTAAATAGAATAAAACTGAAAATAAACTGAAATAAAAAAGCAAAAAAAAACTATTATTAGTACAGTCTTTGGGAAGAAAAAAAGTATTTGAACTTCGAATTTTTTTGTACAGTTTAAATTTTTATGAAAATAAGGAATTTAATTTCTTTTACCTTCTAGATCAAATTTTATATATGCTTAAGTGTGCTTTTTATTTTTAAGGGGTTAAGAACCACCCCTTTACCAAAAAATTAAAAAACCATAAAAATAGACGGTGTGCAAATTAAAGTCATATTTAAATATGTGAAATAAATATATTTTTATGTTGTAAGTTAAAACTTACATTATATTTGTAAATTTTAAACCCTTAAAAATCACCCTTAATCACAAAATTACAAAAAAAATATTTTTTTCATCTTCACATTATTTAATGACGCATATATTGTATATAAAAAAAATATTTTAATAGTTTACTGTATAATAACCCTTAAATAACTATGGAAGTGGTTTTTGATTCACAAAAAAAAATGTTTTTGACAAATTGAAATATTTTAATGATACTTGTTATATATGAAAACAAAACTGAATATGATTTATTATTAACTTACAGTACAGTACAATTTCTCGCATCGTTTTAACCTTTAAAAACCACCCCTAGCACCAGAAAAAAGTTTACTTATTTAGTTACTTTCAAAAATTATATAAATTTAAAATTGATAGGGACAAGGTTAAAAAGGAAAATAAAAGTATTTTATGTTTATTATATATAAAAAATATTAATAATACAAAATGCTAAATTTATAAAATGTTTAATTCATCGTCACTTTTAGGTTCCTCCCTCCCCTCTTGATCTTCGATTGGTGGACTGTACCTCAAAAAATATTAACTTGCCGAAAATTGTTCATTGGAAACTTTTGCTTAGAATTTACCATTTATTAATTTTCGAAGTTATTTTCAATGGTATATTTTTCACCCTCCAGAAGGGGTCGCTTCCACCCCCTAGGTAAAACCACACCACGGCACTATTTAAACTTTCTTTTTTGGGCTATTTTCTACTTACTGTTTAAGTTAGTCGATTGGACCGGTACATTATAATTCCTAGGGAAAACTCCTCATTCACTGTATCATTGATCGATATACGCCAAAACTATTTTTTTTTCTGGGATCAGATATTTGAAATATGGTTCTTTAAGAGGAAAAGAAAGAGGTTTGTCGGGTTTTTAAAGTTAATTTAATGCAAGGGGTGACCATAATAACAAGTTATTAGGCCATTAAATTTTTATTTAATATATTTTTTTTATGTTCAATAAAGTACGATTTTATTAGCAGAAGAAAACAAAGTAAGTACATTTTTATAATAATAAAACATCTATATTAAAAATGAAGCCGTAAATTTACCTAATCGATGCCTTTTTCGTTTCATCCACCAATATTGTCGAGAAATAGTTTCGTGACGCCGTGAAAGGTACGAAGAGTCACAGAAAACGCGACGGCCTTTGTAGAGGTGAACGATGCCACTTCCATGGCGCTCTGATTAAAATTCAGGCCACTTATATTTTATACATTTTAATAGGACAGGATAATTCAGATTTATATTTATACAGTCTGATTTACTTATTTGGAATAAAATAAAACAAAAACTAGTTATTTTTGGAAAAAAGGCACGGACCTGTCGATTAGTATTTTTAGTCGCGTTTTTTTCTATAAAAAAACTATACCGGAAGTCCTAAGCTTGAGGATACACCAAAGAAATGTCAACAAACATTGCAGTGGAGACATTCTCACACACACAAGGGAGATCAGCAGTTGTAGTAAGTCCAAACAAAAGTTAGGGTAGAACCAAAGCCCAAGTCTGGAATCCTACAAGTCTACAAAAATTTTCATAAAACCAAAAAGTTATTCCATGCAGTCGCCAGTAACCAACATAACAAACGTTGATTATTCCAATATAACTATAAAGTTTAAGCTTTGTTACCTTTTGTATCATTAAACATTTAGGTTAATTTTATTTTGTTTTACTTCCAATAAAAATTGTTTTACTTTTTATATAGTATTTTTACTGAAATTATGAAAAAAAAAACAAATACCGAACAACAAAATAAAATTTTACAGGGACTGTTACTTTACCACACTAGTGCGATAAAGTGGTAGTTACCGCACTAGAAATAGTGTGTAATAGTCTACTTACCGCACGCTTGTAGATAAATCATCGTAAAAGGATGACAGCTGTCAAATTTTGACATTTATGACATATGATCAGGAATAAAAAAGTTTTTTTCTTTCGATTTTGTATACAGCAATGTGTTTTTTTTCAATTTAAAATATATAGGGTGTGTCAGTGAAGTTTTGTTTTTTTTTTGAGTTAGTCAAAAACCCCTTACCCCAAATTTTTAGCGTGTATTCAAGAAACATTTTTAACGTAAATAAAATATGATTATTTAGTATTTTGCAAACGGCACAAAAGAAAAATTTGAAATTGTAGAGTTCTCTATAACTTGGTATGCTCTATACACTTAAAAAAATCTGATTAAAAAAATTATCGATCATATTCAAATTTCCTTTTCTATAGTTGTTTTTTATACCCAAAAATGGTGGGCAATATGTCTAAGATTCATTGTTCTTTCTAAAATATGAAAAAAAGTTTATACAAACATACTTCAAATAATGCACCCTAAGATGGCTAGAGCCCTCCGAAAAATGGGCGCCAAAGTCACGTTTTACTTAGTATCTCTGAAACCGTTAGAGATAGTCCAGTTAAATTTGGTAAACTTGTTAATTTTCCAACCCTGCATGTAGCTGATCTACTAAGGCGTTAGAGTCTACGCCAATTGTAAAGAGTACAATGACGTCAAATGCGCACAAACCATCCAAACATCAGCATCGGTAGCTTGTTTATATTGATGTGAATATTACGAAACTAAAATTATTGTGTGTTTATCTTGGAACTTTTATGTGTTTTAGTGTGACTTATTAATTGTTGTGACTATTTGGTGAGTTTCTGTTCCGATGCACCTTCTTCAATTTCATTTTATTTAGAAGTATATTTTACAGTAGATTCCTTGGTAATTGTTTACAAAACGGTTTTCTGCTATTTTAACGCCGCCGCCACTGCCATTTAATATCGAAACCTGCTGCAAAGAAAGACGGAGAGACTACCTCTCGGTATTATTCCGCGCAGCCAACGATGACGTCAAAGTATCTTTACTATTGACAATTACTCTACATATGCCTGGTATATTATGCCCCAAATTTTTTGTTTGTCGAATATTAGTATTTTCAGTACCAAATAATAAAACCTTTATTATTTCTACACAAAAAAGTTATTTTTTGTTGATCTTTGTGGTTTTTAAAAATTATCATATTATATATCAAAGATAGTAGTTAGCCATGAATTGACTGTTTTTTTTTGACACTACAATGCGTTCCATGTTTTGTTTATTGCTACTTATTGCTGCATATAAGATTAAAAAAAAAACTATGATGCAAGATTTTTTTACATCAGGAACCAACTTATATCTGGTTTATGCATCTGAGATAAATACCCGTGAAGATCTGCTTCGGAAAAAATGTAATTTGGGAAGTCAGCTACATGCAATTTAAAAAAAATCAACAACTTTACTCAATATAGCTGGCCTACTTTTAACGATTCCGGAGATAATACGCAAAAGGTAATTTTTGGACCCATTCTTCGGGGAGCTCTAGCCGTCTTGTGGTTCATTTTTCAAGGCATGTTTATATAAACTTTTTTTCATATTTTAGAAAGTACAATTTATTCGTTTGTGATTTTTTTTCTATGGAGTTTTTTGAAATCCCGTGTTTATGTGAACGGTTCAAGGATCCTTTAAGATTTAAAAAACAACACCCGGGAAGAAATTGCCAACATAACGCCTGCTATGCTTGAAAGAGTCATGAGAAGCGCCAGAAATCGGTTTACTCAATGTATCGATGGGGGATGGCACCTACGTGATTTGCTCTTCAAAGCCATGTAAAACAAAACTTTAGGTATGTACTAACATTGTAAAAACCAAATTAAAACTTTCTGATTTATACAATGCGTTTTATTAAGTTTTCAAAAAAGGAGTTACGCTGCCGCACCCTGTAATATCCTTTTATTGTAATTTAAATATACAGCTACTTTAAAGACATCATTGTAACCAACAGAAACCAACTGGTGTCTACGCTATTTTGGAACTTCGAGGTAAAAATTCCAGATCGAAGTGAGTAGCAGCAACCCGATCTTCCCGGCACGGTTGGAGACATCATCCGGTATAGCGATAGTTCCAAAACCGAGCAGGGAACTGGAGCGGGCGTGTAGAGTGAAATGAGAAATTTACAAATCTCCATTCCACTAGGAACACACAGTTCTGTATTTTAAACGGAAATATATGCTTTACTGCACTGTGCAAAAGAAAATAACAGAAGGGTTTATAACAACAAGCGAATCTGCATAATAACAGACAGCCAAGCGTCACTAGGGGCACTAGTAAACCCCAAGGTAACGCCCAAACTGACATGGGAATGCCAAAAAGGACTGGAAGTCCTGGGAGAACGCAACAGAGTAAATCTCTTGTGGGTACCAGGACATTCGGGGATAAAAGGCAACGAAAAAGCGGATGAGCTAGCGAGAAAGGGATCATTCACACCATACTTTGGGCCAGAACCTGCCCTTGGAGTGACAAAAACCACAACACGAGGGCAAACCAGGGAATGGATCCGATACAAACACGAAGAATACTGGGAAAACCTCAGTAGAATAAGACATGGAAAAAGCTTCATAAGAGGCCCATCCAAAAGAACGAAGAAAGAACTACTCAGACAAAGTAGGAAAAGACTTCGCATAACAGTAGGGTTGCTAACAGGGCATGATAACCTAAGAGGACACCTACACAAGATAGGCTCATACAATGGGGACCCAAGTTGCAGAATGTGCGACGAGGGGGAAGAAACAGCCTACCATATCCTGTGCAAATGCAAAGCATTGAATCACAAAAGACAGGCATTATTTGGGCAACCGGAAATGAGCCCACAGGAATATATCAACCAACTGTTAGTCTCTAAAGTTATAATGAACTTGTTGAAGGAACAAGACTAATGGGAGGATTGATATAAAAGACAATGGGAGATAGGCACAAAAAAGCCCATGAGGCTGTGCTGTCTCATGGGCTTTTTGTGCCGGCTCCCGGGGAAGAAGAAAAAGAAGAGGAAGAACCAAAATTTATAGTTTTGGCATTCTGATAATTAAAATGCAAAAAGTAAATTGCTGAAAAAAATATTGTACATCAGCAATTTAAAGTCAGCAGAAAACTAATCACTGGCTCTTAGGCTATAAGTCACTTTTTAAAATAGAGTTTTTGGCTCGTACGTTTGCTTTTTAATGCAAGAGAAATCAAATGTTGTTTAAAATTTTAAGGACAAATTTCTTAGGGTAGCAATAATTTGAAAATCAAATTAAATCGTTTTGATTTTAATTACTTTATAGTTTTTAAACCATTTTAGAGTTTTTATATTACTGATGTTAATTTAAAGGTTTTTAAAGGATTTACCTTTAATATTTTCCAAAAGCAGAAAGAACTAATCGTTCGTAAATAATGTGACATTATACTTTAAATTCGTTTTCTCGTAGATATTTAATTAAAAAATCGTAAGGTTAATTGGATTTGTTGTATCGGTTTTTTATTTTGGCTCAAATAACTGTCAGCTAAATAAATTAGTACTAATTAAAATTTTCTGCATTGAACACAAGCTATCTAAATAAGGAAAAATATCTTCTCATAAAAATTCTTCTTTACACCCTAGATCTTTACGTTACTATAAAGGCATAGTTACAACTTTTTTTTAATCTTTGGACAGGCCACGAAAGCTGATGCCTAAGTACTAACGTACGGTGGGTGCCTCAAGAGTGGTGAAAAGAAATTTGTTCACACGGGACTTAAATATTTGGAGACTGGGAGGAGAAGGAAAAGCTTTTGAGGGCAGCAGGTTCCAAAGTCTGGAGACTCTGGGGATGAAGAAACGAAGAAAGCGAAAAGTTCGGGGCCTCTCTAGCTGAACTGTAAAATGATGCATAAAAGTTGTACTACTTGTTGCCCTATTGGGAAGTGCCTGAGGGGGAATTTCTGGTGGGGTGATACTGGCCAACTCCTGGAATGGAGCACAAGACGTAAAATTAAGGATGTAATGTGTTTGTGCCAGTTGAGGTTATTCTCAAGAGTAACGCCGACAATATTAAACGACTCTTTGCCGAAAATAAACGTTTTGTTCTGCAAAACTTGGGTCCGCTCATATTTATGTAACGGATGAGCTCTGGTAGACTTTTTTCACGACAGCGAACATGACTGTGTTCTTGAGGCAATAAACTGAACAAGATTTTTGACGCCCCAATCCAAGATGAGTGTAAGGTCTTGTAAGAGAAACATCCGCATTGTCTTATGCTTGGTTTCCAAATCAGGCATATTGACTGCCCTGGGAAATTGAATGTTAGAGTGGAGGGTACTATCGTCAACAAAACTATGAATGTGATTGATTGTGGAAGAAAGAAGATCGTTAATGTGGAAGAAACAGAGTGGCTGCCAGTACTAAGCCCTAGGGCACCCCAGCATTAACCTGGTAGAAGCTGAAAGAATGACCATCTACAGTAAATGATATACGTCGATTAGAAAGGAAACTGGAGAGCCAAGAGCAGAGCTCAGGTGGAAGACCGTAAGAAGGAAGATTGTTAACATGCAAGTATAAAGTTTTTAAATAAACTTTTTCCAATTTTGACATTTAAAGTCACACTTTTTAAAACCCATTGACTTTGTAAAATATCTTATTTTTCATAACTAGTTACGAAAAGTAATTTTTTTTGCAACTGGGTCATAATAATAAAAATATTTGACAACGTCAAAGAGTTTTAAAAGTTTTTTATATTTTTTTATTTTAACTCTAATTAAAAAGAATAATATTACATTTAAAATTGGAAAAATATTATGTTTAACGCGTTGGGAAACACTATTTTTCATAATCACATTCTTTTGCTCGTTACGAAAAATAGTGCTTTTTCCAAGTGGTTGTACAAATTAAATTTCCCGGCGTTATTAAATAATGGCGGGAGAGCTTGAAGTAATATTTTTAATAAACCAGGTTGGAAAGTCTTGTTAAATATATTTAATGTTTTAGCTGCGAAACATTTGTAATGTTTGTATTTTTAGTGAAGCACAATTATATTTTGCAAGAACATAAAATATAAAGTATAGGGCGTCCACAACACACGCACTCTTGTCGTCAAAATATGTCGATTTGGGTCAACTCCTAATACAGATTTACAGAATTTCTAAAGATCTCTTACGTAATAGAAAAAAAATATATACAGGATTGGCCACAAAGTTCTAGTAAAACGAAGTAATGTGTTTTTTAATGAAATATCATGTATATTATTTTATATTTTAATTCTCAGCAAAATTCCAATAAAATTTCATATAGTACACTATTTACCTATCTTCAATCGTTTTCGAGATATCAATTTTAAAAAATATATATTTATTTTATTATTTAAGTTAATTTTACCTGTAGATTTTATCAAGTTACCTAAGAAAGTTAATTTTATAGAATCGCGACATTGTTCTTTTGCTTAAGAATAGCATAATAAATGTCAAAAATGCACATGTGATAAAGTTTGCCACAAAAATTTCAGGTTTAGGTAAAACTAAATCAAGTTTCTATGATGGTAGGGTATGGTAACAGAACACAAAGTTTTTCGCAGGTAGTACTTGTTTTTAATGACTTACATCTGGATCAGGAACCTTTCTCGCAATCAATGGTATAGGTTACTTGGCAAATCAAAACAACATACTTCAACGTTTCGCCCTCATGTTTGGGGCTTTGTCAAGATATTATGTTCTTGAAAGCCTATTATCTGCGTCTCGCAGTTAGTATGAAATGGCATAAATTCCATTCTTACTGCGCGACGCAAATGACCCTTTCAAGAACATAATATCTTGAAATAGCCTCAAACATATAAGAAACGTTGAAGTAATTTGTCATATACCCATAAGGGCAAAAACAATATATATATAAAATATATATATATATATATATATATATATATATATATATATATATATATATATACATATATATATATATAAATATATATATATATATATATATATATATATATATATATATATATATATATATATATATATATATATATATATATATATATATATATATATATATATATATTTATTGTATTTATACATTTAAATTTATTGTTTCATTTAAATTTATTGTAAGTGTACCAAAATTGAAAGAGTATGCTCTCACATATAAGAGTAAAAGTAATTTTATAACATCATTTAATTTTATACTTACTTGCAAGAAAATTTTGGAACATTAACTGTTTTTAAAAATATTTGTACTTTTTGCAAATTATCTTTAAAATCATTATCTGAAGGCTCGGAGAATCTTCGTCCTGGCACTGTATTTTCCCAGTCTTCTTCAGTCAATGGTTCTCTATGCCTTTTGAAAATGACACTTGCCCACTCGTCGATGCTATTTCTATTTTCTTTACTACTTTTGGCTCGTTTTTTGTCTGTTAACGCGTTTAAAATACTCAAAATGCTACATTTACTCATGACTATCGATAGCTGAATAAAGTAATTAAAAGGAGAAATGCAGTTCAATATGTCACTGTCAAAATGTTTTATTCGGTATCCGCTAATAAGCACGAATTACTCTGACGTTTTTGGATTACTTTTTAAATTACTTTCGGAATTCTTTAACAATGATAATTTCCCTTTCGTTTGCGGTAACCAGTTTGGACTGACTGTTATAAGTTCTTATACAGACAGGGTACAAAAGGCGCTTATTAGAATACAAAATAAACGAAGTGCATCGAACTCTCCTTTATACGTTCTTCACACGAATTTTGCATAGGGTTTCTTTAATAGGCTATAGAATTTGTAAATTATTTTTCATTATTGTGCCTAAATTATATTGGCAAATTATCAAAAGATTACCTTGAAGTGTTGGTTCCTGGAATTAATCCTTTTTTTGTAAATTACGCTTTAAAGTTCGAATTTTAGGCAAACTATTAATGGTTTAAATTTAAAAATTTAACAGAAATAATAAGATTTGTCAATAATATCAATGATTTGTTTTAAAGTTTTACTGTAGTGGTTTTGCATAAAATAAAGATATTACTTTTTACTATTTTAGCATTTATTTAATTACTTGACTACCGGACTTGGCCTCGAGTGTGTAGATGTTTTTGGCCACTTATTTTTGATGCTTTCTTTCTTTCTAAGCAGTTTTTATAAAAACATATCGATTTGCATCCAATAAAAAGTTTAAAACGTCTAACGTAAAATAATTGGATAATAAATTGAATCAAATCAATTGGGTAATATGAATTTAAATTGGAACTAGGCGAATAGAATCAAATCTAATGAATCAAACCGAATTAAATCGTATTAGATGGTATAGACTCGAATTAAATCCCAAATTGGTGCCCATTTACACCATGTCAGGTAACTTTATAGCAACTTATTAGAAAACTATTTACTACAAAGTATTGTCAAAAAATAGTGAAACTGTTTTTGTGATTCAACAAGTTCTTCTTCTTCTTCCCTGGAAGCCGTCTTGATTTACTACCGGAGGCAGCGCAGCTTCTTGGGTTTTTTGTGCCTAATCTCTCATTATCTTTTATACCAATTCATCCATTAGTCTTCTTCTTTCTACGAGTCTGTATAACTTCGAGACCGGTTGGTTGATATATTCCTGTGAGCTCAATTTCGGTTGCCCAAATAATGCCTGTCTTTTGTGATTCAGCGCTCCACATTCGCACAGGATATGGTATGCAGTTTCTTTCCCCTCGTCGCACATTCTGCATCGTGGATCCCTATTGTATAAGCCTATCTTGTGTAGGTGTCCTTCTAGGTTGTCGTGCCATGTTAGCAGCCCTACTATTGTGCGAAGTCTTTTCCTACTACTGATGCTCCCCCGGTGGATTTAACAAGTTAAAAACAGACTAAATTAGGTACAGAAATTGTCCTTAATTCTTAAAAAATGAATAACAAATAAATAAATATTATATTTGTTATATATATCAGCTATTAATAAAAAACTCGTCTATTAAGAATTTACGCTACACCTTAGGGTCCTGCGAAAGAACGCGGAGACGGTGGGCGAAGACTAACAAACTCCCACTACCACAATTTTTCGTATAGCCGCATTAAAAATATTATATTTTATTTAGGTTCTTCCAAATTTGATGCATCGAAGCAGAAGTTATTTCCGATTGCAAGCCTACAGGAGATAACGTTTTTCAGTAGCACTATTTTTCACTTAAAATGACATAAATTATATACCATTTTAAAGGGGTAAGGAAATAATCTATGCCTCTGCTGTAACGGATTTTTTAAATATGAGTCGAGTTAAGAGAAAAGCCAGTATCTAAACATAACCATAACCGATTTTAGGGTGACTTTCACTCAAGGAAATATTAGAAACTAAATCCAAATTTAAAAACTATTACAGCAGAAGCCTAGATTTAGGTGTTGGCTTTCATATAATTTTTGAAAATTATCGATAACTTGTACCGTTTTTGAGAAAAACATTATGCCCCGAACCCCAAATTGGATCCAATTTTCGCGGCGCGAATGGACTCTTAAGGTAAATGTCCTGCCAAGGTAAAAGATCTCCACACCTATTTTAAAAAATCTTACATTAGTGGAATTCATATATTTTTACTCATCTTACTAAAAAAGATATGTTCCGGTTCATTCTTGCCAGCTTTCAACTTCCAGCATTTTGGATTGCGGTTATGTTTGTTTCGTGGGTAGTATTGATAAACGTAGTTATGTCTTACCTCATCACTTACGTAAAATTTTATGACACATAATTTCTAATAGAAAAAATAAAGGCAATATAGAATCTATGTTGAAAGTGATTATTTTTATAACCCAACATTTCTCTGCACTGAAATACGTTTTCTGCACCAGCAGCAGATTCTACAGCCAACAGTATAGTCCTCGCATTATTTTTTTTTAAAAGCTAATCTGTGTGCATATACAGGCTATTGGATCTAAATAAGTGTGTTTTTCTACAACTGGCACTAAAAATTACATTTTTCTCACTGGTTACTAGCTTTTAAAATAAAATATATTTAATACAATGAGGAAAACCTACAAACAGTGAGAAAAACACTTTTCTTTCTAGTAATCAAAGTAATTTGCTCTTAATTGCTATATGAAATAGTAGAAATAGGATTTTGATTCGCGACTTAAACATTATCTAGCAGCCTGTGGCAGTTGGCGCCATATTAATGCAAACGTCAGTTTTATGAATGTTGTTTTTATCCGACACAGACACTAAAATTTCTAAGTTAGTTTTTTAAAATAAATTACGCAAATAGCGATACCGTTAGAAAAATAGAAAATAAAGCAGTCAATTTGATTTAATTTTAGTAGTAATGGTAATAAAATACAATGTGAGAATGGAAACACCTTTTCACTCTGGGAAAACTGTTTTTTGACGAACTTACAATTACAGATCAAGTAATGTTGCACAGATATACTAAAAATTTTCTGCTGAAACCTCTCATCTAAATTGTGATTCGTTTATAAGAGATTTAAGTCGCACACGTTAATCATATATGACCTGATTAAAATCGCTTTAATGTTTTTTACCAAAGCACAGTTTCCGGTATGATACTTCTGTTAACGACGAAAAAGACTCTATTTTAGTTGTATCAAGCTTTATTATTTGAAAAGCTTAAATAACATGCCGGAAGTGTCCTTTTTACGCGAAGAATGGTGATCACCTTTTTCATGGGATTTTCAAAAGTTGAAATCTACGTCCTAACGCTTTTGCAATTTTTTATGAAGAAAACTGTAGCAGACGCTAGTGAAACGGTCCTATTACTGGGATAAAGTAAAAATATCGTGCGCTCTATCTTGGGACAAGAAAAGTTAGATGCCTCTCTGTGCCTTATACTGGAGAGTGCTTCTTAAATGACAATAATCGTAGCCTTACATTGGGGCACAACTTTGATTTTTGCGATAAAAGCACGAATACGAAAATTTATTGAGTTTGTCACTTTAGTGGCACAATTTATTATTAGTAACTGCTGTTAAAGCTATTTAAAATATTTTGATCTCCAAATATGTTATGTTTAGCAAAATCTGTCTGCATATACAGGCTACTGGATCTAAATAAGTGGGTGTTTCTACAACTGGCAATTAAAAATTCACATTTTTCTCGCTGTCTACTAGATTGTAAACAAAATTCTTCATACAATGAGAAAAACCCACAAACATGAGAGGAAAAACACTTTTCTTTCTAGTAAGAAAACTAATTGTTCTTAATTCTAATTTATGAAATAGTAGAAATAGGATTTTGATTCGCGACTTTGACATTATCTACCAAAACAGGCAGTTGGCGTCGTATATAGCAACGATGAAAACATATTGAATGTATCATGCATAGGCGAGCGCCATATTTATGCAAACATCAGTTTTATGCATTTTGTAGTTTATCCGACACTGATTTTACAGATTCTTGTGTCTGCATTTTTAAAAAATAACAATCCAAATAGCGATACCGTCAGAAAAAGAAATATTTGCACAAAAGCATAATGTGCAACATGTCAGAAGAGCACCTTTCCCCACTCGTGGGAAATATTAAACGTTTCGAAATTGTAGCACAATAATCTATTTTCTGGCTGCATTCATCTAAATATTTCAGAGATGGAAAAATCGTCTCGAACTTAGCTTGGTTTTCAGTTCCGGTAACTGTGATTTCGACGAGGAGATTTATTTTCTTTAATATTTGCTTATAAGAATGTTCCAACGGCGTTGTAAGCCTTTTTTGTCATTTCTAAAACTTACTTGGGCCACGTAAGCAATTTTTTAAAGAAAACTAGCAGGTTCTGACCTGTTATATGAGAAATGTTCTCATCTCAAAAAAAATTTTACATTTTTATTCAGCAGCTTATCAGTCTTAATTTATTTTTATAGCAAATTTTAGTAGTTTTAGTAGTGGATAATATGCCAACTGACCGTCTTAGAAAAGTTGTTTTTAAATAATTTAATAAATTTGCTGTTTTATGCATCGCTAACAGATTGCCCGTGTACACAATTTTCAGCAATTTTAGTTCCAATGATTTTAAAGATGCTAAAAGGAAAGATCTACTTTAGCATTTTATTTAAATCCATTAGTTTGCAAACAGCATAGTATAGTCGTTAACCTAGTTTACTTAAAATATCGTCGAAGCAAAATAATGGCTGCTTGCATGTCATAGAACTTGAAAATCAATACGTTACAGTTTAATGGAAAATAAGGTTCTCAAACGCTAAAATGTAAACAGGACTACCTAATATTTTAACAGGTGTTCATAAAATTATGTGTGCCACTTTTAAGGTGAAAAAAAAGTCAAAAACTTGTACGATACAAAAAGAAGGAGACATAGCTAAGGTTGAAAATTAAGCGCAGTTATTGTAATTATCTTATGGCGTTGTCAACTTTTCGTGATTTCGTCGTATCTCGATTTATTTTAAAATTTGCTTTTTGAAAGCGGCTTTGCCCGCGTACACGAAACGATATTTTGTTTTTGATTTCCCGTTTTTGCGGGATATCAGTCGCTTCCAAAAGTTTGGTTAAATCCCATACCGCTCCCCGCGCTTCCTTCTTCTTCCGTTACATACCCGCAACGTAGCTCGCGTCGTGCTTTTAAAGCATCTTTAGTTCTCATGGCATATTATATTTATTACTGTGTTATAGCCATGTTTCAGAATAGGCTAATACCTATGTACAATATGTTTTTATAACGGGTCTACAAAATAAAGAGATTCAAATAATTTTAAATAAAAATTATCAAATAATAGAATGGTTACCTTTACATAGCATTAAGTCCAAAACGACGAATTTTTTATACAAACTTTCAAACCTTCCTTAGGGGCCCAGACAGTGCCGTGGTTTTACCACTAGGCGGACAAGGCAACCGCCTATGGCCCGGGGTGCTCAATAGGCCTGAAATTCACTCTAAAATTATAAATCTTTTTGGCAACTCGCGCTGTAGATTCTACCCATACACCACCTAAAATGCTGGTATGCGATACTGTAGCTGTGGGATTCCTCAAAAACTTAGATGCTCGAGTTTTTTAAATTCATTATTTGCTCCGTTTGTTTTTATCGATTGTGCTGTTCAGACCTGTTTACTTTAGATTGGGTCCTAATATGTGTTAATACACATATCTTTAGAAGTGTGAGTTAATATACGTAGTTTTATAAGTGTGAAGGATGTATTATTTGGTTTAGTAAGTTTTTATCATATATAAAATTATTCTATTATAATCGGGACTGATTTAAAGACCATGAGTACAAGAAGACAATAGAAAATGACAAAGCTTACTTATATTTCTTTAACTCAAAGTGCATTTTAAACAGTCGCATAGTCTCTGAGCATGGCCGAAGTTGAAATTGAGGCAATCCAGATTGGAGAAAAAGTATATGGAAATGTCGAAGAAATGGGAGAATAAATATGAAGCTGCTCTCTTGGTTATTGTGTGGCTTCAAACTTTAGAGCGGTGTAGTGCCACCAGTAAACATATGAAGCTCCAACCCTTAGGTTATCTGATGCCAGAATTTGCTAAAATCACTCGTTAGTTTTGTCAACGATTTTCGAAATAAGCGTTTTGCATCTATAGAAAATAAAGCAGCCATTCTGATTAATTCTGCTAGTGATGGTAATGAAATACAATCTGAAAATGGAAATAGTAGACAAAAAGAAGAGAAAACTATTTTTTGACGAAAGTACAATTACAGATGAAGTAATACTACAATAGATACTAAAAATTTTGTCGTGAAAGCGTGGCTGCGATTTGTGATTCGTTTCTAAGAGATTTCAGTCGCACACTTCAATCATATGAATTGATTATTAATCGCTTTTAATGTTTTTTACCAAAGACAGTTTCACTATAATACCTCTATTAACGAATAAAAAAGACTCTATGAGGGCGACATCAAGCCCCATAACTTGAAAGAAGAAATTACGCATTGTAATTTTTTATGCGAAGAAACTGATGAATAATATCATATGATTTAAAACTTAAAATCTACGTCCTAACGCTTTTGCAAATTTTTATTTCTTTACCTGTATCCAACGCTAGTGGGGAACGGTCCTTTTCTGCATTGGATAAAGTAAAAAATATCGCGCCCTAGCTTGGGACAAGAAAAGTTAGATGCCTTCTCTGTGCTTTATACGAGAGTGAAGCTTTAAATGACAATAATCGTAGCGAAATAATTAGTAAACTTGCTTGCGAAAAAGCACGAATACGAAAATTTATTGACTTCGGCACTTACCTTCGTTATTTTAGCTTGTAACAGATGTTACAGCATTTAAAATATTTTGATCTCCAAATATGTTATGTTTATTATAAGTATTTTTAAATTTGTTCTTGCATTTACAGATTGTTAGTTATTAATAGAAAAGTATATTTTTGTGTTTTCTTTTATATTGTATTCAACTATAAAATTCTGGTCACAAAATTATGTTGTAAGTACTTTTACCTAACACACCAAAAGTCAACCGTATAGGCAGTGCCACAACTAGTGATTTAAAAAAATATATATGTATTGGATTAATTTTTATTTACTGGATAATAAAATATTTTCTACTCCCAACCTAAACACCTATCAAAAATAAAAATTGCTAGCTGTACCATTCTTTTATAATTTAATAAAAGTAAAAAGTTAATTTGGGCGGACAAACCAAAAAAAAAAACTGCCTGCGGCGCTATTACACCCTTCTTCTTGAAGTGGCGTTTATGCCCCATAACTACTGCTGCCCAGGGCCCGGAAGCCTTAAACTTTCTCTGCTCCCTAGGGGATGACGTTTCAAACTTTCTTTATCAAAAGCCCAATTACCAACTCCCAGATTTGCAACTTTAATGATGATAACGTTTCTATATAAACTGTTATCCTCATTTTAACCCGCAACGGATAAAGTTTCAGAAATGACAAAACAGACCATTTGTAATTTGCAATCAATAGTTTAGTTTTCAATTTTCATACTAGTAAGTCTAGAAATGACTAGGTTTCATACAATATTTCACTCCCTTTTATGCTACCCTTTAGGTGTGAAGATTGCTTAAATTATGTCTGAGCTCCTACTCAATAATGGTCCCCTGTTCCTGCTCATCTTTTTAGGTCAAGTAGTATACAAGCTTTTATGTCCGGTTTTTGAATCCCTGAATTATTTAATTTCATTAAACTCTTTAAATTTTACCGAAGAAAATACTAAAAATAGTCTTGTTATAAAAACCTATATATGATCCATCGATTTGTAATAAAAAATTAGAAACCCACTTATAAAACAAAAATTCGCGACAATATTGGTAGGCAATAAGACAAGAACTTAGTTCTAAACTTAGAAAAAGATTACTTACGAATATTGAACGCTTTCTTTTTCCCACCATTTTACAACTTTCTTTCGTAGATGTTCCATATCACGTTTTTTAAAAGCTGTAGGTGTTTTTCTAAATTTTAGTGATGTTTCTTTATCTTCATTTTCCGGTTGTTTTGAGGCATTAAACTAAATCATATAAGTTAAGGTGTTTATTAAAGACCTATATCACTGGCGTATGAACAGCTTAAAGCACGTAAAGCGGCTAAACTTCCAAAACGCCCCCTTTGATTTGTCTATAACTTTGTATAGAACTTTCTTACCGCCCAAGAAATAATATGCAGAGATGTTTTTGGCAGTAATATTAAAAATCGTGGAAAAATCTTTTTTTTAATTTTGTTTAATTTCTTTTTTTCTTTTAAATAAAAAATGAGTACAAAAATAAAATTAAAAAAAAATAATTAAATTTAAAATAATTCAATTAAGTTAAACAATTAACAATTTTTACAGTAAACAATAACTTTCGAAAACACTCCCTTCCCAATTTATTTGTAACTTTGCACAGGACTTGTCTATGGCAAGAAACATTGTTCAGAAGTTTTTTTTAGCGGCCCTAGTAAAAATTAAAAAAAAAATTAAAAATAATTTTTCCTTTCCTTTAACCAAAACTGACCAGAAATGCTCAGGACTAACCAGAACGAACGAAAACTAACCCACCAATAAACAAAATGGTATATAAAGTATATTTAAGAATACTTTATTAAAATGTAAAAAATACCATACACAATGTACTTACTAATTTTAATTTATTAATTAATAAATTTAAAAAATATTTAATAAGATATGAGAACTGTTATAATAAATTATAATAATACTATTGCTAAAATAAATTTGGTAAATAAAAAGAAACTATTTCTAATTTTGGTTGGTTAGTTTTGGTCAGTTTTATTAAAAAAAAAAGGAACCGAACCAATAAAAAAATGACCATTAAAGTAATTAAAATAATCAAAATGTCATGTTCAAAATAGGCTACGAATAGGTTGGTTTTATATTTTTTACAGTTTCTTTAAAGGTCAAAAACAGTCTCATTATATCCGCGCAATTTTTTAGGCTAATGTGGGCTAGGAACATCCGCTTCTGTTTTTAAAAACTTTTGGTAGGAATAACTAGTGGTTAGTCTGAAAATCTGTTATGAATTTAATCTGGCAAAAAATATACAGGACTATAAAAACCTTTAAGTTAAATTAGTACGTAAACAATTTTCACGTCAACTGACATTTAAACAATTTATTTTTCTAAAAAATTAACAAATTTGTAAATAACCGGATAATTCCACATCTGAAAATTTGTCCCGTACACCCTACGTCCTATTTTTGGTCCAAGAATGTCTTATTAAGGGATGTCCTAGTTTTTTAAAATACCAGTTAGTCCTCGTTAGAGGAGCCTGTATATTTGTTTTGTGTTTTTTTTTCTTAAAATGTCTTATTGCGCAGGTAATAAAGACCTCATTCCATAGGTCATTTATTTTTTTTTATATGGTTAAATTTTTTAACCAGTACTGTATAATTTACAAAATGGTTATTTAAAAAAAAATCACTAAACATGTAATAGCTAATTAGTTAATAGATCATCTGAAAATTTAAAAGTTGTAAAATAGTTCTTACTTCTAGGCGTGTTGGTTGACTTTTCTTGGTTTCCTCTGTACTAGTCTCTGACTTATCATCATTTTCAGTTTTCTTTCCATTATCCAGACGTTCTGGTACTTGAAATCCTACAACCATTTTAGGATGATATGCTTTTTAAAATAACTGATAATTTAATAAAAACCAAACTACTATTTCTTTGACAAAAATATAATGCGAATAATTTTGACAAGTATACTTTGACAGTAAATTTAGGTTAAAAAATGGTAGATAGCATATTCACGTAGAATTTTACGTTAAATTCAGTGGCGTACTTAATTATTTTTTTATCAGTGACGCTTTTAAAGATATTAGCCAAAGTTATTTTTTTTTAAATAGGGCGCCCTGTTTATTATTTGACAATTTGATTCCCAATTATATTACTTATGTATTAATACCACGCATTTTATATTTATTTTAAAAACATTGGTTTAAAAAAAAAATTAGGAAAACCTTATAATATTTAAAATTTGCACACTTCGTATAATTCTACATTACAATAAACGTATCGATTTTTAATTTAATTAATATATATATATATATATATATATATATATATATATATATATATATATATATATATATATATATATATATATATATATATATATATATATATATATATATATATATATATATATATAAATAATAATACAATAATAATAATAATACAATAAACAATAATATATATATATATATATATATATATATATATATATATATATATATATATATATATATATATATATATATATATATATATATATATATATATATATATATATATATATATATATATATATATATATATATATATATATATATATATATATATATATATATATATATATATATCGGGTGTTTCAAATTCGACTCTCACCATTGGGATCTCGGAAACTATAGAAGATACGAAGATGGTTAAATTGGGGAAAAGTTGGGCATTTATGTGACCAACAATATACCGTTTAGAAAGTTTGAAAATTCCGGGTAATTCCGGAGATATCCGGAAAAAAACGAAATTTTGGAAAATCGTTTTATTTTTTTCCTGGGTTTCTTTTTCAACGAATTCCAAAATAAATAATACATTTGCATTGTCACTTTTTCCGCTCTATCGAATGGTGTTCATAGTTTTGCAACTCGACGTTTAGTTTTTGCGTAACCATCATCAACTTTTTTTTTCTTATGGACGCCATATGGGAATTCCACAAATTTGAATGGCCCTTTTTATCACATTTTCAACGATGTATCATAAGTTACCCTTGTTGTTAGAATATTTTTATAACGTAGTTGGCTTTGATTTCTCAAATCGGTGACGTGTAAATGACATTCTGTGTTTACTGTCAGTTGTGGTGTCGTTAAAAATGGAATTCACCAATGAAGAAAAACGAGATATGGTAAAACTTTATTACAAGAATGATAGGAACAGTGTGAAAACATCGGAAGTGTATCTTAACTCGTATCCCGAGAGACGACAACCTCATCGAACTTTATTCAAATTATTGGATAGAAACCTCGCTGAGTATGGTTCGTTTGAAAAGCCCAGACAAAAATATGGGGACAGAATGGATGAGGAAAGTAAAGAAAACATCGTAAATTAGGTATAATTAATGTTAACATTCGTTTTAGGACGCAAAGTACCTAATCGATTATCTATTCGGAAAAAATGTTGACGAACGCGGCAATTTTCAAATACATACCAGGCATGCGTCGACTTTATGACTTAGTTCGAATTTAGGAATTAGTTACTTTGCGATCAACTGTAAAAAATATTAAACCGTTTATGAAAAACTAATACATATTTTGTAGATAAATACGAATCCAGGTAAATCCACACGCCAGATATACACTGATTTGGATGTTTCTTCGCACACGTCTGTTTGGAGAGAGATCAGGAAAAGTGGTTTCAAATACTACAAAATCCACATATCGCAAAAACTGCACCCTGGTGATTCTGAAAGGTGATTACAATTTTGTGATTGGCTACAAAGGCGACCCGATTTTCCAGCTTTTCTAGAAAATGTTATTTGGACAGATGAGAGCACTTTCACTAATTGTGGAATATTTAATCGAAACAATGAACACATTTGGAGCATAAACAATCCCCGGCAGTTTCGAGAATTACGACCCCAAGCGCGATTCAGTCTTAATGTCTGGGCAGGCATTTATAAAAATATAATTTTGGGACCTCATTTTTTCAACGGAAATTTGAACGCTGAAATGTATTATCAGTTTTGACGTCAACTTTTGAAAACTATTTGGACGATTTACCATTAGCAAACTACAACAGTATTTGGTTCCAACACGATGGTGCTCCACCTCACAACACAAGACAAGTATCTGATTATCTTTCCGAAAGGTTTGGTGACAGGTGGATTGGGAATAATGGGCCGGTAAGGTGGCCAGCTAGGTCTCCAGATCTCAATGTCCTCGATACATTTTTATGGGGTACGTTGAAAACCCGAATTTATGGGCAAGGCGAATACCAAAGTATCGAGGAACTTCAACTCAACATCGTTAGGGAGTTTGGAAGATTAAGAAGGAGAGAAATAAATCGCGCAGTTAATAACATACAGAGAAGAGTGGCGATTTGTTTAGAAAATGACGGGCAGCATTTTGAACATTTGTTATAATTTTTTAGTTCTAGTTTTTAGTAATTTTCTGTTATTTAAACCATTCGGTTGTCATCTTGTTGTCTAGAGGCTTTCAAACGAACCATACTCAGCGAAGTTTCTATCCAATAATTTGAATAAAGTTCGATGAGGTTGTCGTCTCTCGGGATACGAGTTAAGATACGCTTCCGATGTTTTCACACTGTTCCTATCATTCTTGTAATAAAGTTTTACCATATCTCGTTTTTTCTTCATTGGTGAATTCCATTTTTAACGACACCACAACTGACAGTAAACACAGAATGTCATTTACAAGTCACCGATTTGAGAAATCAAAGCCAACTACGTTATAAAAATATTCTAGTTAATTTTTCGGATTTTCCGGGCAACAAGGGTAACTTGCGTTACATCGTTGAAAATGTGATAAAAAGGGCCATTCAAATTTGTGGAATTCCCCGTATAGCGTCCATAAGAAAAAAGTTGATGATGGTTACGCAAAACGAAACGTCGAGTTGCAAACTATGAACACCATTTGATAGAGCGGAAAAAGTGACAATGCAATTATTTATTTTGGAATTCGTTGAAAAAGAAACCCAGGAAAAAAATAAAACGATTTTACAAAATTTCGTTTTTTTCCGGATATCTCCGGAATCACTCGGAATTTTCAAACTTTCTAAACGGTATATTGTTGGTCACATAAATGCCCAACTTTTCCCCAATTTAACCATCTTCGTATCTCCTATAGTTTCCGAGACCCCAATGGTGAGAGTCGAATTTGAAACACCCGGTATATATTTATTCTTAATTTCAACTAAGTCGCATTTTGTTTACTTGAATATAGGTTGGCTCAGAAACAAATGATCGCGAAAATATATTTTGTATAATATTTATCAAGAAATAAGAATTATATACTGCCTACTAGTATGGCGTTTATAACAAAACGTCATAAACTGTGAGTAAAGCACTCCATATCAAAATTCTGACAATTTTAATTTTAATTTTATTTTTATCTAAGTATATAGCATAGAACAGAGCATAAATATTTTTTGGGTTTTTGAAGGTTTCTTTCTTTTTTCTGTTTCATGCCGTTATAGGAGTCAATAATTGCATATTTTTTTTCCTGGTAAGTATATCCAACAAGAACTTTTAAAAACATGTTTCCTCGACAATAATATGGAACATTTATTATATATATATATATATATATATATATATATATATATATATATATATATATATATATATATATATATATATATATATATATATATATATATAGAATCTAGAATTAAACATAAATCTTATTTTATTAGATTTCCTCCTAACTCACACAAAAGTTTCTAAATTTTTAAATAAAAAAATTTGTAATTAAAACACCTTAAGATCAAAAAGATATTTCCTAGTTAACGCGCTTTAATTACAAAATTGCGGTGTTTCCTGTTTCTTATTTATTTTTAAACTTTAATTTATACTAAAAGCATTAGTAATTAAAAAAAAAAAAAAATAATGTTCACTTTGGATCCTAATTTATTCTAACTAGATAATTATAACAATTTAGGTATATTTAGAATTTTAGTTGTTTTTATGTGTCGTATGACCTAGAGACAAATATAAATAATAATAATATTAAAAATAAATTTAAACTTAATAAAACCATTTTGGTAATTCTGTTTTAGTTTCAGTACGTCGATATGGTATTTAATTAAAAAAAATACAAATAAAAGTGTGTATATTCCTTTTTGAATATTAGTGATCCATGTATTAAAACTTGCATAACAATGAAAATAACCTTTGGGCAAATTAAAAATTAAAAATTAATGTATTGGTAAACAAAAAACAACAGAATTTCGTAATAAAAATATGAAGTTTGAAGCAATCTTTTAGATCTTATAGTATCTTATGTAAAATACATATTTTTTTTAAATCTAAGCAGGCAACATTCGTCTATATCGATCGATGTCATGCAGGGAAGAACACCCTGTATTTTGTTTAAGATATAAAACCAATTGCAATCACATTTGATGGGATTATTTTAAAACTATCGTGTTTTGAATCAAAGCAAAATCAGTTTTTGATTAAAAATAACTATTCTAAATTCCAAATAATTTACGTTCCACCTAAAAATTACATATATTTATAATACAGTGATTCTTATAGTTATTCCAAGTTTAGTTACTCCTAACTTAGTCGCATTTATAATTTCCCTTATAGCAATTGTCTTTGCTTATAGTAAGCTAACAATAAGCCAAAATATTCGGTCCAGTAATGCTAAACTTGTACAAATGTTATACAGGGTGTCCCCAAATTAGTGGGGTCAATATTTTTAGGGAGTATTCTAGATTGCTAAATAGGACGAAAAGTTCATATAAATATGCCTAGAAAAATGCGTCCTAAGGAGGCTAGAGCCCCCAGAAAGGGGCACTCCAAATGGATTTTCCTGTAATATATCTGCACCCGTTTGAGGTAGACTCATTAAATTTTGTGAGTTTGAAGATTTTATGATGTTACGTGTATTTCTTTTTTCAAATTTCAGAAATTTTGTCAGGGGCGTCACGTACAGGGTGGGTGCTGGGTAAATTATGCCCCATATTTTTTGTTTGAATGTTTTTTTTGTCAATAATATTAAATTATAAAACATGGTTAATTTTTACACAAAAAGGTACTGCTAATCGATGTCTCTATCTTGACCCGTTTCCGAAAAAAATCGCTTTAAAAAAATAACGTCCATACGAAGTGTATTGATGCCTCTTTAAACACGAAATTAGTTGAAAACAAATAATTATGAAGATTAATTTATTTACAGAGCAGTAACGAGACAAAGAAATATTAATTATTATTAAAAATATTTTGGCAGAATAAAATTAAAACAAAAAATAGAAATAACTACTCTTTGAGAAGTTGCTTAAATAGGCCTCCGTTTCCTCTCACACAAAGTCTAGCTCTACGGCGCATGCGTTGGGTTGCCCGAAAAATTTCTTGACCGATTCTTCTTATTTCATTTCCAACTTGAATAATTCGCTGCAGTAGGTCCTCACGCATATTGACCTCAGTTGCATAAACTGTGTTGCACATATGACCCCAAAAATAATGGTCGAGTGGATTTAAATCCGGCGATCGCGTTGGCAAGGACACTGGTCCACCTCTGCCTATCTACCTTTCAGGATAATTCTCATCCAACCTGTTACGAACAGGCCACCCGAAATGAGCAGGGGCGCCGTCGTGTTGGAAATTCATCCCCATCCTGGTCCTCAAGGGAACATCCTCCAATAATCCTGCCAACTGATTTTGAAGAAAGTCCAAATATCTCTCATTGTTTAGTTATTAGGCATATCAGTTGGACCGACCAATTCATTTCCCATTATTCCCACCCACACATTTACAGAAAACCTATATTGAAAATAAGTTCTTCGCACTGCTCTCGAATTTTCGTCGGCCCAAAAGTGGTTGTTATGTATATTAAACACATTTTTTATTCTTGCTAAAAAAATTTCATGTCCCAAAATCCATCGACAGAACTCTATCCTGAGTGGGAAATCTCTTGGCATCAGCTCTTGAACCCTTTGGTAATGGTATGGGTGAAGACCTTGCATTTAAGTCATTCTTCCCAGCTAAACTAAATAAATATTCAATATAATTATGGGTAACTATGGTACTTACAATACGCATTACAATTGATTTAGGTATGTTGACGTCTCTAGCCAATGGTCTGATTCCGACTTGAGGGTTATCTTCTATTTGTTGAAGTGCATTTTCCAAATCATATTCCCCACTAGGCCGTCCTCGCCCACGAAGGCGCTCAAACGAACCATTTTCTACCAAATTTCTATAAACTCTCTCAAATACTACACGCCCAGGAGTTCTCCGGTGCGGAAAACTTCTTCGATATTTCTGTACCGCAGCAAGGGAACTTCCATTACAATAGCCATACACAAAATGGCTCTTGGGAAGGTCTTGGTTTAAAAAATTTTGCATTTTCTTATGTATTAATTCTGATATTACAACACTTACAGCAGCAGACAATATTTGGCGAAGAAAATGTTAAACGAAAGAAATATTAATTTTAATCCATGCCCCTCTACTGACAGATTTGACTTTTGTTATTATTTCTATTAATTTACGTCTTATGAATGTGACTTTTTTAAAACGATTTTACTCGAAAACGGATTAAGATACAGAGATAAAATAAGAATGCCTTTTTTGTGTAAAAATGAACCTAGTTTCATAATTTAATATGAGTAAGTAAGAAACCATCCCAACAAAAACATAGGGCATAATTTACTCAGCACCCACCCTGTATGTGGCGTCACTGACAAAATTTTTAAAAATTGAAGAAAGAAATATACGAAACATCATAAAATCTTTAAACTTACTAAAAATCATACGTCTATCTCAAACGGTTGCAGATATATTACAGAAAAACGTTTTTTGAGGTGCCCCATTTGGAGGACTTTAGCCTCTTTAGGAAGCCTTCGGGGCATGTTTATATAAAATTTTTGTCTTATTTTGCGGTCTAAAATACACCCTAGAAATATTGCCCACTAATTTCGGGACAGCCTGTGTACAATTAAATAAAATAATAATTCTTAATTGATTAAACGTCTGATCTGTCTGTTTTCTGGAACAAGATTAGTTGCTTTTGCGGACATACGAATCCAAACTTGTTTTCAGTTAAGTTTATTAGTCTAGAACATAACATATGTTTTTTCTGTGTACAGAACTGAATCGAGATCACTGAACTTGTCAGGGCCAGACTTAGGATGAACGCTGTATTTGACACATAGCATCGGACTGAATGTGGGAGGCATTTTTTTTTCAATTAAATAAAGATTAAATTTTATTTTACTTAAATTTTCAGGTAAATCAAAAGAGTACAGTTACTGGACCAAAAAAATTAAATAAAATATCCGTGCCACCAGGTTATCCCCCATTGCCTCGAGGCACATGTGTATAAGTTTGTTTCATTCAATAAACAGAACATTTTGAATTGATTTTTAAATGGATCGGTGCTGGTATACTTACTTGTACCAGAAAAAATATTGTAATTAGCAAATTATTTAAATTACAAAATTACTTTTTGCTTATATCGCGTTTAATACTTATTTTATTAAAAATATGTATAAAACTTTTTTTTATAAAACTAACTAAAGGGCATATTTTTTGTTTATTACATTACATTTATTCGTAACTCTTTTAGTTTTTAAGATATTTCCGTTTTTATTTTAAATTTAAATCGTTAATATCTCAAAAACTAAAAGGGCTACAAAAAAATTTATATGAAAAAAAACAAACGAAATTTTATTAGACCATGAATTTTAATTTTATACTTTTTTCCCTAAATTATTGGTCTTCAAGTTATATTTAAAAACCGATTTTTCACGATTTTTTTAAGGTAAAAAAACGCAATTTGTACCCGCTGAGCTGAGGCAGCAGTGCGGCTTTGAACTAGCTATTGTTCATAGTAATATAAAAAATGTTTTATGCGGTTCTCTTATAGGCTTGGTTTTTTGCAGTGGCCTCCCGGACTATATAGAAGCTATCCCCTACTTAATAATATTAGTGTAAAATGACCAGCGCTGTCAAAACTGCAGTTCAAATTGTCAAAAATATGATAATCTAGCAGATTTTGTGCATAAGTCTCTTCGCCCCGAATCAATAATTATCTATAAAAGTGGCATTATAAAACTCCAACAACAATAGGGTGAAGACTTAAAAACATATTAAATGGAATAATTTTACTTCATGTCTTTTTAAAGCTTGGAAATATAAGGCAATTGTTAATAATATTTTAACGAAAAAGGTATTTTTTTACGTATCCTCAAACTGTTGGGGTTGCGCTTATTTTTAATTAAATAAATAAAATACCAAAATACTTTTATAAATGCATTTATTTAAAATGTACTTCAACTACTACACAAAAGTTGTCAATTGTAGGAATTCCTGATGCATTGTATCGACCTCCTCGACATTGCTTTCTAAAAAATATAGTTTAATAAAAGTATACCAAATATAGGGCAATGATCAGTATTTGGTGGGTGGGTAAACTGCGCGCAATTCTTTGTTTTAAATAAAGCTGGAATAACAATAACTAACCAGAACCATAAGGAAGATATCGCGTTAAACATTTTTATTAATTTTTATTTTTTTCTGTAAAAACGCACAGACAAAGTCTAAGATCCGAATTAGAGCAAACCTTTATAAATCTGCCAACATTATTTTATATTTATATATACAGAGTGTCCTGATAAGGTCGTCCTCCGGCGAAATCTCGAGAACCCTTCATCGGATAGCTTTCGGAAAAAAAAATTAATAGTAAAACAAGCCTTAAGAAAATGCTGGAAATTATTTTCAAGTTTCTAATTCCACCGCTAGAGGGCGTAAAACTAAGAACAAAATTTAAAACACGGATTATCTAAAAATGTGCTATATTAACTTATGTCGTGGATAGTTTTCTCAGAAACTATGTAAAATAATAAAACTTTTTTTTAAGCGTTTTTCCTTTACCTGTCAAATATAGGAAGGGGGGAGGAGCGAATGTACATTTGAAAAAAAAAACTTTTTTCGGCTTAACTGATTTTGATAAACTGGGTCTTGTTTGAAAGAGCTTTTACCAGGGCTTAAGATAAAATATCGTTATTTTTTTTTGTTTAATCTCTAGAGACTGATTTGTGTCAAAGTTATAAATTTTGTCGAAAAATTTAAATGCAATGGTATTATTATTATAAGCCCATTAAAAAGAGCATAAAAAATCAAAGAAACTGGAAACTGGTGAAAACCGCATTTCGATAACTTAATTAATTCTTGACTTATTGCCGAAAAACTGCATTACTCGTATCCTATCCTATTTTAAGATGTCAGATAAACAACGCGGCGTTGTTATCGAAAGTGCCGGAAGGTTAAAAAAAAAAAAAAAAAAAAACAGAGACGTCAAAAATGACAAGTGCATTGTTTGTCAAACCTGATAATTTTAAATTTAGTGCCTGTTTATCACAGTTCATCGTTATTATTATTAGTAGTAGTATTGTTAATCGTTATTAAGTACGCCCTCTAGCGATGGAATTAGAAACTTGAAAATAATTTTTAACATTTTCTTGAGGCTGGTGTTACTATAAATAGTTTTTCCGAAACCTATACGATAAAGGGTTCTCGAGATATCGCCGGAGGACGACCTTATCAGGACACCATATACCGGTTGGTGCATTGCCAGACTGGCCATAGGAAATCCCATGTAAATTTTGATACATTGATATATTGGCTGCCCTATTGAATTTACGACAAAATTGTAGTAGACTATTTTGAAGTCGTTGATAAGATTAGCTTACATACTAAATTTCGTTTTTTTCTGATACGGCAATTAAAAGTTATTTAAGAAAAACTGTTTGTAAAATCATTGCATACCTGCTACATATCTTAATGAATCCACCAGTAATAAATAAAATGTCTTGTCAACTTTTTAATTCACGTTTTACTTTGTATTAGTTATTTCAACCTGTTTTACAGTATTAAGAGAAAATAATGGTTGTAATCATTTAATAAATACAAGTAACTACATTGAACTACATAATGAAATTTTTACATAATTGAACAATTTTATAGGAAGGTGAAAAACACACTTAAAACTGTTTAAAAATACGTTTTAACACAACACATTGAAACTAAAAGCTAATGTTTTTTAATTAGATGCTTAAACAGACCCCCGTTTACTGCTACACAATATCCTAAACGGTTATAAAATTCAATTCTTACATTATGAAGTTGAAATGCCGATAGTCGATCGCACTTTTCGATCGAAACTTTTAATTCTTCTAAATTTTGAGAACTCAAATTTGTATAAATAACATTTTTGATATGACCCCAAAGAAAGAAGTCGTTTGGCGAAAGATCAGGAGATCTAGCTGGCCAATTTATGGTGTAACTTGGTCCTATAGTGAGTCCATTGAAAACATTTTGAACATATTCCCTTACTTCTCGTGAATTGTGTGCAGGACAACCATCCATTTAAAACCAAATGTCTTGATTGTCAGGTGCAACTTCTTCCAATGCCGGCCCCACTTGATTTTGTAATAGTTCTTAAAAAGTTTCTGTTCCCAAATTGTGATTCAAGAAAAAAGGTTCCATAATTCGATGTCCAAATATACCCGCCCAAACGTTTACCTTTTGAGGGTATTGAGTCCTTGTAGATACAAATCTGTGTTCATGTTCTTTGCTCCAGTATTTGATGTTTTAAACGTTTGGTTCATTGTTTAATGTAAAGGTGCATTCGTCACTAAAACAAATATTGCGTAAGAAGTCCCTATCGTTATTCTCCATTTTCATAACTTCAAAACAAAAGTCTGCTCTTCGGCATTATTTTCTTGAGCTCTTCCATCGAGTACTTTATTATTTCGCTCTAAACAGTTGCATTTATTAATGACAGTACCTTTTGTCTCAAAATTATAAACGATATTTTGAACTGTTCTTTTACTTCTAATGTGTCTGTCAGGAAAAAACGTAGAGAACATTTCGGATACTCTTCGATAACTATTTTTCATTGTTATTTTCTCTTTTAATACTGTAAAACATTTTAAAATAACTAATACAAAGTAAAACGTCAATTTAAAAGTTGACAAGACATTTTATTTATTACTGGTGGATTCATTAACGTATGTAGCAGTTATGCAACGATTTTACAAATAGTTTTTCTCAAATAACTTTTAATTGCCCTATCAGAAAAAAAAAAGAAATTCAAAATGTGACTTAATCTTTTTACCGTCTTTAAAATAGTCTTATAGAATATATATATATATATATATATATATATATATATATATATATATATATATATATATATATATATATATATATATATATATTAAAATATATATATATATATATATATATATATATATATATATATATATATATATATATATATATATATATATATATATATATATTATATATATATATATATATATATATATATATTATTATAATATATATATATAATGTTTAATATTGGCAATAGCATACAATTAAAATAAGTACACCTCTGACATATTATTATTATTTTTTTAAATAACCTTAGTTATGTTACTTACACTTACCTTAACATGTAAATGGTTAAAATATAAAACTAGGTGCAGGTTTATATGTCTTGTCCACGCTCATTCGATGGGTCTTTTTTATGAAATTTTATAATCTGTAGGGATTATACTAACCGCAGCGCGCTATGAATAAATACCTCAAATATATTATTAGATAACATCAACTATAAACATAGAACCCTGTATAATTTGATTTAAAAAAATAGAATGGTAAATCTCTACCAATACATAACAGGAATGGGACATTTAGAAAATAATTCTTTTTTTTTAGGTAGCGTTTTCAGATTGCTTGCCTATGATACAAAAAGATACAATAAAAAAAAATAAATTTATTATTTGAAACAAATATGGTTATCTGTATTTTCTTATTTTATTACTATTTTTTTAATAAAATAAATTAATACATTTTAGTTACTGTCTAGAGATTAAACATAATTATTAATAATTATTCATCCAGAACTATGAAATCATAAGATTTTAGGTATATTTAAAAAAAATAGTTTTTAAATGCAAAAGGCGCTTCCACAATTATGATTTTTTTAAATAAATTTAGTATTAGTTAAATTACGTATTGCAGGTGAAAAATTAAAGATCCATTTATTAACCTACTATTTTAGCTATTTATTTTTTTATTGTGTTCTTTTAAAATAACAAATTAAAGAAACGTTTTTTTTAACATGTGTTAAATTTCAAAAAAAATTACCTATTCCTTTTATTTTGACTTCCCTTATCCATCGGACTCTTATTTTACTGTTTGTGGGTCCCCAATCTTTTAAAGGCAATATGGAAGCTTTAAATCTCTATAAAAAAAAAATATTATGAAAATTATTAGCAAAAAACAGAAAACACAAAATGTTTAAGTTAGCTTAAAAAATATCTTTTCAGGGTGCGGATTTAGAATTAAATAATGGGTCTTTTATTTTAAAATGTGGAATTTTCGTAAAAAACTAGGTCTATGTGTAAAAGAAAATTTGAATTGCTCTACTGGATATGGAATTATGATGTTAGATAGTTTATTTAAGTTTAAAAACAAATTGGTGATGTTAACCGGATTAGGTAGCGTTTCCATAGAAAGCAGATCAAAATTTTCATTTGACCTTTGAATACATCACGTTGATCTAGTTAAAATTTTGGTTTGTTTTTTTAATTTAATTAAACTTTCTTTTATACAGCGTGTAAGCTAAAGTTGGCAACATATGGGAAATTTTTTTATTATTTATTTTACGAAAAAAAGTTATTTTTCATAAAAAAGTTCTGCATGCTTTGAAATTCAAAAGACAATCATCAAATATTAAATTTTTTAATCCTTTACGAGTAAGTCAAAAAATATGAATTTTAAGTCAAAAGTACCATTATATTTAACAATATCGAATATTGTTATTATGAAAAATTGTTTGGAATTAAAAATCACGTTTTAAATATGCAGTTGCATTAATTTATAATTATTTTTTATTTCTTATAACATCTCTACTCGAACAACAAAAATTTAGCTGTAATTATTGTATATGTAATCTAGGATGCTCTGACAAGAAATCTCAGAGAGTAATTATTGTACATATAATCTAGGATGCTCTGACAAAAAGTATTTGACAGTGGTATTCAAACCATTAGTTGTATTAAGCGAAATTTAGTAGAAAGTATTATAAAATTCAGTAGGAATGCCAGCAAAATTTGTATTTTTTAAAGATAAGAAGGTTGTATTTACACATTTAAACATAGTTTTTAATTCCGAACAACTTTATAATAACAATTTTCGATATTGTGAAATATAATGGTACTTTACTCTTGAGCAAAATTCATATTTTTTGACATACCTCATATAAGATTAATAAAATGAAATATTTTTTGATTGCAATTTAGATTTTAGACTATGCAGAACTTTTTATAAGGTATAACTTTTTTTCCTAAAATTAATAATAAAAAAGTGTCCCATAAGTTGCCAACTTAAGTAGACACACTGTATATAAGTAACACTTCAAAAAACTTTTATTTAGGAAAGGAAACTACGGATCAAAGAACACAAGTAATGAATAAACAAAGAAACAAAATAAAATATTTGGTGCCGCTGATAACACGTTGATCCGAGAATATCACAAGATGTGGTTGGACGCTGTGATCAAACACAAACAGTTGCATTGGAGGAACTTAGATTTTACCTTCGTAAAATACCCCAAGACAAAGAAAAGGGCCAAAATTTTGGATGCCTTTCCAAACTCTTTTAAAAATAAAGTATAACTAAAAACTACTTTAAATAATGTAAGACTTAAATAATTCAATGCGTTTTTGGCTTGATCTCGTCCATCAACATCAGGTCTTATTGCATTAAGTTTTTTTATAGATACTTTTAAAACACATGTGACTTATTTAAGATTTCACTAAAGATAGCTGTTGATACCCAAAGTAGTGTATATCGGCCCCAAAATTTAGAGGTGACAGCTGGCAAGGGGTCCTTGTCAGCTGTCAAAGGCAGTAAGTTAGTGTTAGTTTTAGCATTTCTGTTTTGAGTACAATCTACAGGGTAATTCATGAAAAAATATCAATACTTTAGGTACGTACTTAGGGCCCAAAAATAACATAAAAGTCTATATAAATATGGGTCCGCAAGGCTTTCGTTTCCGAGATACAGGGTGTTCACCACAGAGCTGACATGTGCTTAGAAGTAAATGGTGGAATTTTGAAAAATTATAAAACCTAGCTTATGTTTTGCCGAACATAAATTAAAATACATATTGTGTAAATAAACATTTTGTTTTATTTTTTTTTTAAATTTTGCTATAATAAAATCAGATGCGTCATAATTTTTTTTAAATCCAAATATCTCGAAAACGGTTGCTCATAGCAACTTTTAACATATATCTTTTTGACGTAAAAATGACAAAACAATTATTTAATAAAAAATGTAATACAGGGCCGTACCAAAAAGTTGTGATTGTTCAAAATAGTAAAAAGACGTGTAGGTGGCGCCCTCTACAAGCAAGAGCCTTAATAAGACTAGATTCGAATCCGCCATCCCAAAAAACCCTCGGATACCAATTTTTACTCCAATATTTACATTATTATTGATTTTATTTAAAAAATAGGAGCATTTTAACACCCAAACATGTATTTCGTTCCTGAAGTATTGCCATTTCCTTATGAATCACCCTGTATACTCTTGTCACAACCAAATTTTATGTTATTTCTTAATAAGAAATTTGTTGTAGTGTAAAATAAGTTTGAATAGGAAGCTTGTAAATTTATTGGCAATTTTTGTTCATCTTGCGAAATAGGTCAAGGTGTGCGAGTGTTGGAAACTCACTCGTTTCCAAGCGTTATATATTTTATTTTATTTTGTTTATTAATTTTCCTAAATTAAAACTGATTCCTTCAATTTAAATATGCGCGCTAATTTCCATACGCACAAGGTTCCCATTCCACCTGATCCCCCTTTGACCAAAACCTACGACACTTTTCGAAAAATACGGCAACGGCCCAACGGCCAACTTTGTTGTGTAAAAAACAATAATTAATAATTACAGCCCATCGGCTACTGCTTTTTTGTGAATATCATCGTTATCATCTCCCATTGTTGTCCCCGAACACCGGAGACATCGGTACATCCAAGACCACGAAACCAAAAAAAAAAGATAAAAAGGGTGCACCCTCAGCGAAGACCTTCTATAAGTCAAAGGTGGGGTGCATTTTGGGTTCTTTGTGCGTGTCTTTTAAAAGTTATTAATCAACAATCAAACTGTTAAAAATAGGTCCTTCGTAGTATTCACCAAAGTCTCTCGGCAGAAGTACCTAAATGCAGTATTCAAAAGGATAAGTACAAGGTAAACAGAAGTAGCCATATTAAATGCAAATTTAAAATAAATTGTGTTATCTCGTAGGACTGAAAGCAATGTCGGTTCAATATTGGATTATACTATCGAAGGTAATAGTATACCAACAAGTTTTATTTGGAATCTAAAACCTGTGTATTTGGATTTTGAAAAATACCTGAACCAAATCGCCTTCCTCTATGTAAAGTAAATGATAGCCCATGTATATCGGTATCCATGCCATGGAAATATAACAAAAATCCAATATCTCACCCACCGGGGGAAATTCTTTCCATTTTTGTTTACTTTTGAATTGTAAGCAATTGTTATAACAAACATTGCCTAAAATTTTTGATAAAAACATAATAATATTTTTACTAAATTTAAATAATATCTTACAGTAATTTGGCAAAGATATAAATTTATATATATATATATATATATATATATATATATATATATATATATATATATATATATTATATATATATATATATATATATATATATATATATATATATATATATATATATATATATATATATATATATATATATATATATATATATATATATATATATATATATATATATATATTAAAACTTTAAGTGGTAAATATTTTTAATAATTTACTCTTGATTGATTCTAAGATTAACATAGTTACATTGTTCTTACCAATAATATTAGAGGTGTTGAAATTTTCCAACTGATTAACCAAAACCAGGAAATTTTCTTTTTTATCATAAATTCAATATCGGCCCTAAAATTGATAACCCATGGGTCAACCTACGATAGTAACTTCTACTATAGATACTAGTATTGGGAATGGAAGCAGAATCCAATTAGGTAATAACCTAATACCAGTCTGTAAAAAGGGAAAAAATTTAAAAAAGTTAAACCTCTTTATATTTCGATGTTTGGATATATACGTAAAAATAGCTTATAGATGATTTTAATGTCAAAAATATAAATAAAAAGAAATACAAAAAAAAATTAAAAAACTTGCTCTTTATTCCTTTAAATATTGGTTTTAATATGAATCTCCGACGGAAGCTCAATTGGATTTCCCTAAGTTATTGTTTGGTGCTTTTAAATAATTCCAATGTTGAATTTGAATATGTTACAGTTGTTTCAGTTTGCCTTTCGGTAACTTTAGTGTGAATTACGACGCAAAACCTTATTTTTAGAAACTTATATATCCTATTAAGACATACCTGATGTTTCCTCTGCAGTTTCACATTGTTCAGTTTGTTAGTAAATTTAAAAAAGTAAAAAATAATTTGAAAATATTAAAATAAAAGTAATTTGCATTTTAATCGTAAGATATAGGCGTATGTTATTATGTCATTCAAAATTGGCATCAGATCGCATAATCTAACATTTTAAAATTTAAAAGCGTTATATTTTCTAAAAAAAACATAAAAGGCTTAATAATTTTGTTGTCCCATACACACATATTTACTTAACTGTGGGGGTTTAATAATAATTTTTTATGCATAAATTATAATAACAATACTTTAACTTACAGTTGGGGGGAAAATTTAGAACATCCCCAATTACACAACATGCAAAAAAGCTATGGGCCCTCTTATATTTTTTAATTGGGGGGGAAAATTTGTCAGTACAGCTCGTTATAACTGATTCTAACGAAAAAAATTAAAAAAAAAAATATAATAAAAAAATCAATTATAAAAAAAAATTATTTGTTTCATACAAAATTTTAAAAAATAAATTTCGTGGCAAATCACTAAGTTAATAGAATAAAATAGTTTTAAAATTTTAAATTTTTTTAATTTAAAAAAAAATTAGACTGATATTAAAAAAACTATTATTTAAGTTTAATTCTTAAAACATTTTTAAATTTTTACTTCCCCCCTACTTAACCAAGGAAAAAAAAAACATTAGAAAAAACAATACCCCAAAAGGGGGTTGGGCCAAGGAAGTAAACTAATGCTTCTGGGTACGTTATAAAAAGACCAGGACCGCCTGTAGCAACAGAAGATACCTGTAATCAAAACCCCAATATAAAAAAAGCACAAAAAAATTTTTTTTTTTTTTTAATAAGGCAAAAAAATAAGTAAAAAAAAATTAAAACTAACCAAAGAAAAAAAATATTTTTTTTTAATATCTTTTTTTTTCTATATATCCCAAAATTTAGATGTATAACTATAAACCCCCCCCGGGGTAACAAAAATTTTTCGGCATTTTACGAATAACAGATTAGTAAAAAAACGATTTTTAAAACCCCCAAAACGGTCACCCGAATTAAAATTTTACCAAATGAAAAGTAGCAATAATACGATGCACCGAAACTGTTTAACTTATAACATAATATTAAATATAATGATTAAAATGAAAAAACCCCTTTTTGCCCCCAAAAATTTAAAATATTCTCGTGTTTTAAATAAAATTTTTAAAATTTTTTTTTCCCTTTAATTTTTTTTATAAAGGGTTTTTTAAATAAATTTCACAGCGAAGATTTAAAAAAAAAACTCCCCTTTTTTTTTTTAAAGGTTTTTAAAAAATTTTTTATGTAGTTGGTCTACTGTATATAAAGGCATTACCCAATTTTTATTTAATTTATACCCTTTTTTTTAACATGAAATTTTTTTTTTAAAAATAAACAGGGAAATTTTTTTCCCAATAAAGAAAGGTCTTTTTAAATTTTTAGTAAAATTTTGCTTAAAAAAAAATTTGTTTTTTAAAATCCTCATTATATATTATGTAAAACTTATTTGGAATAATAAAATTCAGTTTTTTATTTTTTCTGGAACCCCCGTCTTATGGGACAAAAACCCCAGCGTTGAAAATACAAAAAACCCCCGTTTTTTATACTATTCCACTTTTTTCATGGGGTACCACAATCGAATCCCTAGAAATGAGAATAACAAAGATAGTGCACATGCCCAAAAAATACCGGTCATCTTTTTTTTAAACGATGTTTTTCCAAAAAGGTTTTTACTTGTTAGACACTTTAAATAATTTTTTTTTTGGTCATGCATATAAAATTAAATTTAAAAGAAAAAATTACCAAAATCTTTTTTTAAATTTTAAAATTTTCCCCCCAAATTTTTTAAAAAAAATTTTTTTTTAAAACAATTAAATGATGTTCCCTTTTTAAAAACTTTATAAACTAAAGGGTTTTGATTCAACAATGATGCGTTTTTTAAATTTTTTTTAGCAAAAAAAAACAATATTTATTGTTTTTTCTCAATATATTTTTTTTAAATTTTTTTGATTCAGTATTTAACGGTTTCCGAGACACGAAAAGCGGTTTATTTTTTTTTTGGTTTTTTTTTAAGGATAGCTTAAATATTGAAAATATTTGTCAAAATTAAGTGTAGAGTATATATTTTCTAAATAAACTGAAATGTGAAATAACTTAAACGACACTTTATAAAAAATAATAATTAAAATTTATCATATCTGGTTTTGTGTATTTTCCCCCCATACTCTGTAAGTTAAAAGTAAATGAGATTATGGTGCAAGGGCATCAATGCTTTAAGGTTGTTATAAGTACTGTTTTAAAAAAATTTTTCTTTCAAAGCTAAAACAAAAAAAACCCGGGGAAAAAACAAAAAACCCCCAAAATTTTTTGTTATATGCATATAGATATTTCCATATTGCTTTTGTCTTTTTTTGTTATTTTTTTTTATTCAGTAATATAATAATATATTTTAATTGGATTATAAATTTTGTTTTTTTATATTTTTTTTACCCCTTTTTTTATTTTCTAACTTTCGATGTGACAAACTTTAAAAAAAATAAATAAAAAGAATATCATTACCAAAAATTTTTAAAAAATTAAATTAAAAAACGGATATCGTTACAAAAACAATTATGATAAACAAATTAAAATTCAAAATGCACAATCGTGCACATCCCAATACTTACAGTTTGTTATTTTGTGAAACTTATTTTTAAATAGCCATATTAATTATTCCTCCCCCCTGGACCCAAAAGAAAAGAATATTTGTACAGCAGCATCACACCAGACCCCCAAAATTCACCTTTTTTTTTTTTAATTTTTTTTTAAAAAAAAGTACTTTTAAAAAATCCCTTTTTTAACTCAGTGCTTCCCCCGTTTTTTTATATTGTAAAAAATTATCATCCAATAGGTAAAATTTTAAAAATTTTTTTCAAAACAAATCAAATTTCCATATGAATAAACATTAAGAAGCAAACCACTTTAAAAAACATAAACCCAAAAATTTTTGCAATAAACTCACTTTTTTAAAACCCCTAGTTTAGGCTAACCCCTTTTTTTTAAAAAGGAAAAAAATTTTTTGGGGGAATTAAGAAATTTTTTAAATATAAAAATATGTTATTTTTGCATTTAATTTATTGTTTATTAATTAAATAAATAAAACCATTATCCAAAAAATGCTTTTCGGGTATAAAAAAAAAAAAAAAAAATAATAGAAAAACCTATCTGTTTTGGTTGGATGGACGAGGTGGCAAACTTTTGCTGAAAAAACCCCCAAAAAAAAATGTAAAATTCCCGGAATCGAGAAAAAGCTCACTCTCAGAAAGATCCAAAACATTTGGTAAATACACAAAGTGTAAAAAAATTTAAGAAAAATCTTCATAGTTCGCTTATAACTCTAAAAGTACTGGTCGTAGAAAGAAAATATGTGATAAAAAAGGTTTTCATTATAATTTCTACAAGATACGATGAGTTAGATATCGTAAAAGGCATGCGCTTGTTGCAAAATAGCAATTTTGTGTGATTTTTTTTTTGTATTTTTTGGAAAAGCTCTATATAGGGCTAAAAAACATCAAACCATGGTAAAACGTCACGTTAAATTTCATTTAATAATTTTGCAATCCAATTTCGTTCAAAAAAAAATTGACAAAGCAAACCGAGTAGAGTCTAGAAAATTAAATTTGGACATTTAATTTTTTTTTACATCTACTAAAAAGCTCAAGTTTTTAAAATTTTTTTTTAAAAAAAAATAAAAATTGGTTTATTTCGGTGTCTTTAGCAATTGTTTAAAACAAACAAAATTTTTGCTTATAAACAAATTATTTTTGAAATTTTGACAAACATTTTATTGAAAATATTTTTTAAAAAGTACTCGAAAAGGCCTTTTTTAATAAATAAAAATCGTCTATGGTTTTTTTAATTGCCAATAACAGGCTGCCAAAGTTAACTAGCGTTTAAACGGGAATCTATGTAAAATAATAAATATCCTTTACTTGGTTTATATTATGAATAACAGTTTTTTTTTTTATTTATATTTTACAAAATTTAGTGTTTTATTTTTATTTGTTTAAACAAAAATAGTAAATAATTTTTCCTTCAGCCGTTTTTCATAACTTTAAATAATTGCTGAGAGCGCCCAAATGATCCCCGGTTTTTATTTTTTTTTTTAAAGTTTGGATGTTTAGGATTTTATTATCTTTAAAAAAAAAATTAAAAGTATAGGTTCAATATGTGGACCTAATTTGTTAAATTATTAATTTTTTTTTTTAAAGAAATCAGATTGCAAAATTATTTTGCAAAAACTATTGTACGGAATTCAATGAAATTTGGAACGATGTTTTTTTCCCTAATGAAAATTTTTTTCGGGTGAATATAAACAAGATCGGGGCCAAAAAAAAATGCAAAAATTTTTTAGCATTGTTTTTTTTTTATTGTTATTTTTTTAAAAAAAATAATACAAATTTTTCCGAATTCTAAATAATGCCATCTTGCCGGGGAAATTTTGTAGGGAAACTTTTATTTTTTCTACAATTTTTTTTCCCCCGTTATCGGCAAAATTTTAAAAAAAAGGGAAATTTAGTTTTTTTTTCATTTTGTCTATTTAAAAATTTTCCCCGGGGGTTTTTTGAGAAATAAACATATCTTGATTCTTTTTTTTTAATCTTGCTTAAAAGGGGTTTTTGGCAAAAAAACGCCCGCCTTTCGTACATCCAATAACTTTTTTTACAAAAAAATTTTTAAAAATTTAACAAAACTTTCATTTTAAAATAGTTTACTGCTTTATTTAATCATTTAATTTTTTTAAAACAGTTACACAGTAACTAAGAGTAGCTTGGCAAATTTTAAAAAAACAGCTTACTAAAATAATATTTTTTTTTCTTAAAAAAATTTTATTTACCCTATTTAAAGCTATTTTAAAAGGGTTTTTATTAATATTAAATTGAAAATTTTAAATTTTATTTTAGATATCTTAAAAAAACTTAAATTTTAAAAAAAAAATACAGATCCATTTAAAGGGCCTGTCTGCCCTTTTTAGTCATTGGTATTTAAAAAAATTTTAAACAATAAAGTCTAAGGGGATATTTAATAATTTTTTGTCGTGCCCCCCCCCAGACGACCCGGTAAAAAAAACATTTTTTTTTAAATT